>CAJNOJ010000276.1:0-132379 GCA_905250025.1 Adineta ricciae
TTTAATTGACTCATTCGTGATGAATTTCATTTTGTTTCTTATATAGAAATTCGGAAAGATTTCTACGTCACAATCATGACAAAAGCAACTGCCAATGACTATCAAAAACAAAAACATTCAATTATTTGAGTAGCAACGAATTACAACATACGTGCTTTATAATTCCGAGTTAAAGACAAAACTGTCTTTGGACGGTGAGAAAACACTAACTTTAATTCTTTTGTGCATTCGATACAATCATTCGTATATGGTTTCAAGTATAATTCACACACATCATCAGATTCAACAACTCTTTGGTTTTGATAATTTTGGATCATTTCATCGAGCGATTGTAGTCGAAACATACGAGCATATGTTGGAGTGATAGTAATAAACTCAATAATCGATCTTATGTCATGTACTTCGTACGACTTATGGTAATGTAGGTTAATTATATTCTTTATATGGTCATATTTATTTTTTAATTCCATAGAAAAAGCATTATTCAGCATCATCATGTAAAATGTCTCATTCAAATCCATTGACCGTGATAGTAAGATTAAAGTATGTTCCGTATCATTGAGTTTCACCAATGTTACCGATGATGAAGAATAGCTTGAATGATTCATTTTGTTGAAATATCTGGAAACAAAAATAAGAACATTAATAGAGGAGTTATTCGCAACAAAATATTCTAATGCAACGTCCTTCTTTCGTTTTAATAGTAAAAAGAGCAGGTGAAAGAGTTTTGAAACTTGAAATACACAAATAAAGTAAAAATCAACGAGAAAATGGCATGGTCTGTTAAGTCATGCTAGGATAAACGAAGATGTATTCAGTTCCGTTTGAATTTTCTAGTTTGTGTACGTGTCTGTCGTTCTTCGCAATAATTTTGGTTAGTGGCAACTTTTCTTTTTCTATGAACTGGCCGCGAGTAAGTATGTACTAATTCTTCTTTCTCATCATGTTGCTTTTGTGTCAATATATTCTGTATGTTGTTGTTTGTTGTGCTTTCGCAATTGTTCACGTGTGGAATTTGTGATGTTGAGGCCGCTGCTTCGCTTTCAACGCTTATCTCATTCACTATTGAAACGCATGGTCGAAATTGTTGTTCATTCCATCGTACATGTTGTTTATAAAAGAAATTCGATTCCATAAGTTGAATAAACTCGTCTGATAAAGTCCAATGATTGACAGTGAAAACGTTTTCTTGTTGATAAGGATAAGACGATTTTAAATAATCTTTATATGTGACATCAACCTACAAAGTCGAAATAAAACATGCTGAGTAATATCAAGGAATCTTATGAATGTAAATGTGTTTATTAACCATTTTTTGTAATAACTGAATGAATTCAAGCTTTGCGGCATGCGTATTCGATATTGGAAAATTTCTACGAAAAAAATTAATGGTAAATGACAAAGAATGCTCAAGTTCTTACTTAATCCATCCTCCTCTTAGCATTCGTTTGGCATTTTTTTGGCGCATTTTTCGAACGACTTGGTTCCACCCAAAAGTGATCTTTCTACGTAAACAATCCTGAATCAACTAAACGTTTTACTCCTTCGAGTCTGATAGTTGGTTTGTTACAGATTTAAGTTAAATCAGTTTTCGTATAGAGAACAGAATTTCCAGTCATTATGCTTCTCATAACTTTCTTTACTGCATGTTCAAATGGATCTGCGTATGTATTCGTTGCTAAAACCAATCAAAGAAGGGAAAATTGTCGGGAAAGGGTAGGTGAAAGACGAACTTTCTTTAATGGTTCGTTGAGTAAATGCATGAGAATTATCAATTTCAATATCATTCGTTTGCTCACATGACATGACTGATGAGTTGAGAACGTTCTCGGAAGAAATATTCTGTTCGAAGAGAGACGCTTCTATCGAGAAAAAAAACGTGACAAAAAATATATCTTAAATTTCTATCCTTACGAGTCATATCGATGTTTTGAAGATGTTGTACCACAGCATTCTCCTCGATGGCTTCAGGAAATTCGTTTACTTCAATTGATGTTATTCCTTGACGTGGTACTGTTAATTCAGATGTGCGATTTATCTCTATAGCCAACTGTGATGGATTTGTCGTTTGTTGTCTGTGTGAACTGGCAACCAAATTTTTAATATCATGGAATTGAAGAGTAAACGCATCTTCATTTAGTATTATAAAACTTCCTGTGCTGGTTTCGCGAATCGTAGAGTTATCAACATGCACCTGTATTGCACTATTCAGTGCATCTCGATACTTTGAATATTGATTTATAAAACACGAACTATTTGCAAAGATTTCTATTGCTAATTTGGAAAGATTATTGTTCAATGGAATCGAACATTTTTCATACATCAAGCAGTATTCATCAATGTTGATACCGTGCTTTATCATGTTAGTAACAAACTGATTTCGTCTTGGATCATTAATTGATGGCGGTGGCATCTTCAAATAAGCTCTTATAGTACGTCCACGAGCATCGGTCAAAAAGTAATTGAATTTTAATAGATTATCTTGCATCAAATCATGGACTACACGTTCTCCCAAAGCTGGCCTATTTTTGATTATACTTCTATAGAAAACGAATGTCATTATCGTAAATGAATTACTTCAAATCAATGATTATTTTACATACGTTTGACCAGTCGTCGGATGCTTTACGCTTATTGCTGAAATTGGGAAAATGTTAAAGTCAAAGTACATTATCAGTTGTTTCAATGTTTGCTGCCGTTCTGTACCCGAAAACGATACTGGTTTTGACCTGGTTTCAAAGTTGTAATCAATTGTGAACAATTTAGTGGCAATATTGAGATAACAATCAAATAGTTGCCACCCTATCAACACTGCCTCTTTACTAACGATCACCATCGGATCCAACACCTGACTACTCTGCAAGCTTGAAAGATAAGTTTTATCATACTTGTGGTAATCGTTTTTAATAATTGTTTCAACATTTGTTATAAAAGTTTCATTGATGGTAGAATTCGGGCTATCTCCTTCACTGAAAACAACGAAACTGTTCACTTGTTCGAGTATTTCCATACAGTTCAGAAATAACTGGACTAAACACACTAAACGAGGAAAGTTTTCCGCCGCTTTGCCATAAAGATCAATGATTTGCCGTTGCGGATCTTCTTTCAAGTTCAAAGATTCATTCAAATCAGCCACGAGATTCCAGACAGTATATAAGGCAGAATGAGGTGGCTGCGTTTGATCGATATCAGTTTGTGACTCAGGTGTTTGAACAGCTTCCCCTATGAAGATAAAATGAAAATCCTCAAAACTACTTTATCAATTTGATAATATTTTTACCACCAAAAAACTGCAATTTCTCTTCATCCGACATTTGAAAGACATATCTCACTGATCCAAAAAGATGCGAGGTCACACATAAATGAGCAAACGATGGACTTTTATTGAAGCTATTATTGATTTGAAAACTAAACGTAAAACATGTGGGTCCTTTTTCTGTGATTCCCAAAGAATAGTTTTTTTACTGTTGAGGTCTGGGATACGTGAGTTTAGGTATGCCCATATAGATGAATCTATTGAAGGAGCCATCAAAAGCAGTGAAATTCATCCAATTTTTGAAATTTTTCATTAGTTTGACTCCTGTTGTGGCAATAAGAATTGTTAATCGCTTATCGTCAATTTCGATCATTGTTGTTCCGGTTGTCCTGAATGATTTGCCGAATCTAACAATACAAAACGTAGAAATAGCACACACAGCTGCAGTATTAAATTACCCATCATGTCCAACCAAAATCAAATTTCGCTCATGCTCTTTCCCACTATCCATTGCGTTATATAATCCATATTGTTCGGCAATAAGATCGGCATCATCATTCAGCAATATCTTGTTGTTCGATGCTAAATGATGCCGCAGTCCGATGTGATTGGTGTGTGTCACGATAGACGATACACTTGATTCAGTTGGTGTACCATTCACAACGACTGGTTTTAAATACGTAAGTGGGAAAAGTTTTTCAGTTTTATTGATTGCCTTTTCCACTTGTTTGAATGTATTTGTTTTACCACTTCCTTCGAAATCAAATAGCAAAAATGAGTTGAAAACAGTGCTAAGCTCTGATCTAGCGTGTGGACCGATCAATTTAACAATGCAATGAAGTCATAAATAGAGAACAGTGTATCAACAGATTCCCTTCAAAGATGGCATACGATTTCGTCTGACGAAAGAAACTAGATAAACATACATCTGTTGATAGTTCTTTCTCTTGTAGAGAGAAAAATGAAAAAAATGTTTAAATTGGCGCTTGTATACGTCTAATATAAAAGAATACCTTCACAAGTTCTCACAATGAAATAAAAAACGAGAAGAATTTCTAAATCAGCACTCGATTAATCCACTTCGACGATATTAAATGTTTAATTTAGAGTGAAAATATCTATTCAAGTATTAGAAGAAATATTATCTCTATGAAAATGTCTCAGTTTACACCAACGGATCTATCGTTTTGCTCTCCACTGTATTCGAATTCCAGTATTTTCCTATCATTGATAATTTTTCACGATTTGCAACGTAGTAAACTTTGTAAACATCTTAGAGCACTTATAAGCACAGCTAATGTAAACTGGAAGATCGAGATATATTCCAATTTCTCATATTAATATTGGTATAAAATATCTGAAAGTCAATGCTTCACAAGCATCTCTGATGTAACTACGAGCATTGAANAAAGTTTTCCGCCGCTTTGCCATAAAGATCAATGATTTGCCGTTGCGGATCTTCTTTCAAGTTCAAAGATTCATTCAAATCAGCCACGAGATTCCAGACAGTATATAAGGCAGAATGAGGTGGCTGCGTTTGATCAATATCAATTTGTGACTCAGGTGTTTGAACAGCTTCTCCTATGAAAATACAATGAAAATCCTCAAAACTACTTTATCAATTTGATAATATTTTTACCACCAAAAAACTGCAATTTCTCTTCATCCGACATTTGAAAGACATATCTCACTGATCCAAAAAGATGCGAGATCACACATAAATGAGCAAACGATGGACTTTTGTTGAACCTATTATTGATTTGAAAACTAAACATAAAACATGTGGGTCCTTTTTCTGTGATTCCCAAAGCATATTTCTTTTACTGTTGAGGTCTGGGATACGTGAGTTTAGGTATGCCCATATAGATGAATCTATTGAAGGAGCCATCAAAAGCAGTGAAATTCATCCAATTCTTGAAATTTTTCATTAGTTTGACTCCTGTTGTAGCAATAAGAATTGTTAATCGCTTATCGTCAATTTCGATCATTGTTGTTCCGGTTGTCCTGAATGATTTGCCGAAGCTAACAATACAAAACGTAGGAATAGCACATACAACTGCAGTATTAAATTACCCATCATGTCCAACCAAAATCAAATTTCGCTCATGCTCTTTCCCACTATCCATTGCGTTATATAATCCATATTGTTCGGCAATAAGATCGGCATCATCATTCAGCAATATCTTGTTGTTCGATGCTAAATGATGCCGCAGTCCGATGTGATTGGTGTGTGTCACGATAGACGATACACTTGATTCAGTTGGTGTACCATTCACAACGACTGGTTTTAAATACGTAAGTGGGAAAAGTTTTTCAGTTTTATTGATTGCCTTTTCCACTTGTTTGAATGCATTTGTTTTACCACTTCCTTCGAAATCAAATAGCAAAAATGAGTTGAAACCAGTGCTAAGCTCTCATCTAGTGTGTGGACCGATCAATTTAACAATGCAATGAAATCATAAATAGAGAACACTGTATCAACAGATTCCCTTCAAAGATGGCATACGATCTCGTCTGAAGAAAGAAACTAGATAAACATACATCTATTGATAGTTCTTTCTCTTGTGGAGAGAAAAATGAAAAAAAAATGTTTAAATTGGCGCTTTTATACGTCTAATATAAAAGAATAACTTCAAAAGTTCCCACAATGAAATAAAACACGAGAAGAATTTCTAAATCAGTACTCGATTAGTCCACTTCGACGATAGTAAATGTTTAATTTAGAGTGAAAATATCTATTCAAGTATTAGAAGAAATATTATCTCTATGAAAATGTCTCAGTTTACACCAACGGATCTATCGTTTTGCTCTCGACTATATTCGAATTCCAGTATTTTCCTATCATTGATAATTTTTCACGATTTGCAACGTAGTAAACTTTGTAAACATCTTAGAGCACTTATAAGCACAGCTAATGTAAACTGGAAGATCGAGATATATTCCAATTTCTCATATTAATATTGGTATAAAGTATCTGAAAGTCAATGCTTCACAAGCATCTCTGATGTAACTACGAGCATTGAACCAGCAACGACGCAAAAAACTTTCTCTTCGCCACTAATCAGTAGAATGACTGTTCACATCTTTAGTGAGCAAAGTACTTATTATCTATCTGTTGTTCAATTACACATTATTTCAACATACCACTAGGTCCTAATAACCACAAGTATAGTTGCACAGGATGCCGATCACTTGAGCTATAATGTGTATAATAAGAACCTTGTGAAAAGTGAGACATCATTCCCAACGATAAGAAAAATGATAAACACGGTTGATAATTACGCAAATCCTTATATGCTGATAATAATTGCATCTGTTGTGTGTTCAAAATGGTCGACATATCAAGATTCATCTGAGATATTGACGATATATTTTTTAGAACCATCTCTGAAATTAATTTGTCATCATTGATGAAAGAACGTCTTGACATGTTGAATTGAAAGATTGAGTGAAGTACTTGTATTTTGAATCTCAAAACGAAAAAAAAAACAACTTTTTCACTTGTGAACAATATGACAACAATTATTTAAAAGAAGAATATATGGAAAGAATACTGCTCTCTTCAAGTAGAACACAATCGAATATACGGTTTTTGCTTATTTCTTACAGCACGTGATGAAACCCTACTTCAATCGAAGCTTATCATGATTAGTACCCCGCAGTTTATAGTTTCAATCAATATACAGTCGATTTAAATAGGAAAAAGACAGAGAACATATGCCGTATACAGAAATCATTTCATCGATTGATTTACATATGCTATCCTCGTTTTTCTGCTTTCCATATCTATACACCCTCGATCAGCTGGTTTACATATGTTGTCCTCGCTTTTCTGTTTTCTACATCTATATATCTTCGATCAGCTNAAGCTATCTTTGAAAACAGTTATGATCTTATCGATGCTCTTGCTCATGCGAAAAATGCCAAAATATTTGAAAAGTTCGTCTTTAATCTTAAAGCACCAGATCATTTTCATAAAATGCTTCGTTCTTGTTGTACTTGGTCAAAATATGATCGACCGAATTTCGTAAAAATCATCCGAGATTTTCAAGAATCCACAAACACGAATAATATTATTCCCATTCAAACCAATATAATTTTGCATAAACCTCGAGTTTCAAATGTTCAACAACATCCATCTTCACGAAAAAATTATTATCAACAACAAAAATATTCTTTAAATAAAACTTTATACAAATCAGAAGAAGATGCTACTCGTTATCCAAGGTGCACCAGAAAGACATCATATTGTATAGCCTCACGAAACATATCCGATGATGATGACGACGACGACGATGATGATGATGACGAGGATCTTTTTTAACAGAAAAGAAGTAGAAAAATTCAATTATGACATCACTGTCAATGACGTCAAACATTAACCTTTCTATGGACTTTTAGAAATATGTACGTTTATTTCGAAAAATTCTGTGACGAATTTCATGGGCAGAAATAAAAGGAAATAGTTTGATCGTGCATGTTTATTACTCATTTGTAATAGAATGAAAGTGTATTTTTAACGTTAATTGATTGACGTTTTTTGTAAAACAGTTGAAAATAAATTGACTATCAATTGATCTAATTATTCATTTATATATAAATTGAAATTTTTTTAATTCTTCGAGAATACATTTTATATACAAATCTTAGGAGAATATTATTTTGAATATCGGTTCAACTTAAAAAGTTATTTTATATTTATAATTAGCTCATTTGTTTTCTCTAATAAAAAATCAATATCCAATATTCCTTACAATGAAAATCTTGGAAAAGAAACAAGTAAATACCATGTAAGAGTTTTTCTACATAGAAAAAGTTAAAATAAATACAGTCTCTTTGTTTTTATTAAGAAAAAGATTGATCTGTTCATTGGATTTCATTTCATTCGTTCTAGTTCTATATTTGTATATGATAAAAGAAAACCCTTATATTTCATTGAAGATATCCGGCTTTTTAGTTCGAAATCAGTTATTAATTCTAATATAGAACTGGCAAATTCAACTGAAAATCTTCTATGTAATGTCTTTCTATTCATATAATTCTTTTGTTAAAAATTTTGAATTTTATCAAAAGCCCTTCACTAGCAGTTTTATAAGTAACAACAAATACATGGTAACTCCATTTACTACTTGATATTCTGTTCTGATGAGATTCGTTTTATACCTGAACAGTTGGATCGTTCTTTCAATGAAAACGACATAATGTTTATAATATTTATGTATTAACTTAACTTTATAGAAAAGTCATTTTCTTTTAATATTTTTATGCTTATAGAACACGTTTTTAGATTGAGAAAAAAGTTGTTTCAGTTGAACGATCTGATCATTTGATGATTTGTCAGAATGTTTTGCTTAAACCAATTTCGCTTTATGAAATCTTCTGAAATTAACGCCTAGTCCTTTGTCGGCCTCTCTCCGGTCGACCACTCACGGCTAGCCGTTACGTGTACATTTTCTTCTATTCCTTCTTGAAAAGTGACTATTTTTGTGCTACTGTGACTCTCGAAGGCAACATTTGACCAGCGAAACATTATTTTGAGTGACCGGCATCAGGTGATATTCGTATAGTATAGCTGTTTATAAAAGTGTGTGATCTCATGAATATGCTGATGACTATGAAGATCCAGTAATCGGACGCCAGTCAGCTACTAGATTTTGACCTATATATATTGCCGCTTAGAACACTATCGTCTAAAAAATTGATCCTTTGTCGCAAAAAACTAACCTCGATTACCTCATCAGTGGCCAGTCTTTGATGACTATAGATGAATTTCATTGATTTATAATATGCTGCAATCTGATTGGATTATGCAAACAAACAAACAAAATTTATGCACTTTCATGATTGTATTTATGAAGCTATAACCCTTTCTTTCGGAAAAGGGCACAAAACTTTGTGATTGAATGAAAAGATGATTAACTAAGAAGCTCCACTTTAATTTTAAAAATTAAAAATGAGCAATAATAAAAGATATTAACTGATTAAAAAAAGATTATCCATTAGCACGAAGTGTGACCCCTAAATAAATGAGATGAAGCGAGACAATGTACACCTACACCCTCAACAGATTTTCAATCGTACGCGATCTAGTGGAATTATTGGTGTGAGTGACGTCGACTTACTGTAGTTAATACGATGAAGATAGAGAAATGTTTTGCTTTATGAAGACTTCTAGCAAAACGAAGCGACTTTGTCTTTTTTATCTCTCTATATGCTTCTGTCACTTTCGTATTGTTAAATTCTGTTATCTGTGTAATGTTGATGATGATGGTGGAAGAAGTAAAATTCTCTTGCACATCACGACGCTGTTATTTTTATCGTAATGTAAAAGAAACTCGCTCGTGCCTTATCATTTCTTGTTTAGTAGGACAAGATAGCATCAGATTCTTCGTTAGCATAGTTGATCTCTTTGCTGTTCGTGATTGGCTACAATGAATCCAAGCTTAAAACATATCTTGCTCTTGATTGTTGCCATATCATTCAGAGGGCCCGTTGCTGCTTTCTTGTTGGGATTCGTTAACATAGCAATCGGTGAACTGATCATACATAAATACATATTTCATGGACACTGGAAAGTATCAAAGGAGACACATATACCGAATGTCACCACTCGAAATCCATTCATCCTGCTTCACAACCGAATCATGAAGTTTTTCAACTCTATATTCCATCCCTTCTATGTTCAACATTGGTTAGCTCATCACAAACATGTTATCATCGACACGAAACATATTGGTGAGCATGGAGAATGTTCAGAGGATCTCGGACTTAAAACACTAAAACAGTATCCAAAGAACACAGCGGCCTTATTGAATTCTTCCATGGGCATGGACGGAAATATCCATGGACTGATTTATCAATATGCACTGCTTGTTTTCACTCCTCTCCCATATTGTGGACTTGTATTCTGGCATGACAATCCATGGTGTCTCCTTACTTATCTACTTCCTTCACTACTATTACCTCTTTCCACTAGTTATCATAAGTATCTGCATATGTCTGATGTTTCTCGACGAAAAAAAATTCCTTTGGTCTTTCGATGGTTATTGTCAGATGCCGGGGATCAAGTCGTCAAAAAGCATTTCATGCATCATTACATGAACAATGATTGTAATTGGAACTTTATTATATTTGCAGATACGATTACCAATCTGTTCGACGGTACAAATTTGGAGCCAGATGAGAGAACAATAGGATGTATGAAAAAATTGGGACTAGAAATGGAATAGATCTCAGTGCGATTTTTTTCTTTTTGATCTTTTTATTCCAACTCAGAGTCAAGAAAGATGAAATCAACTATTCTCTCCATAGTTGTAAAAAGTTCTGATAGTCTTGCTATCTTTTATCATTACGAGTTATTTAGGAGTCGCTACGCGAGAGAGACAACCGATCGTTAGTGAAACATCAATGACAACATTAATAAGTATAGCAACAACTCGACGAGATGGACATGTCAATGGTCCACAATTAGTTGGATATGCACCGACAGAGACACATAGATGTCTGGTCAAAGCATTTGATGATGATTTTCGTATGAAAATCGATGGATTGAAAGTAGCAATCCAAGAAGATCGTGAGAAAGGTCTCGTTCCCTTTTGTATTGTTGGCAAAGCAGGTCAATAGAATAATGAGAGAGGATTGTGCTGCTAATTATTTTTGTATTATCTAGTGACGGTGAATACAGCTGCATGTGACAATCTGGTTGAGTTATCTGCCATCTGTCGTGCTGAAAATATTTAGTTGTTTAGTTATTCTTGATCGCGAACCTCGTCATCTTGTCAAGAGAATCGAACGAGCTGATTCATTCACTTGCATTCTATCTTCACAAATGGTTACATTGTCCATATGCGATGCAGGTCGTGTTCTCATCTTCATTCGACATTTGCTATTCATGAGACTTATTTGATGAAGACGATCCGAGATTTTGCACCTGATGATCTGTGGTTTTGTGACCTAGGTCCTGAGTTGTCTCGTTCATTTCGTGCATTGAAAGTGTGGTTCACATTTAAAGAACATGGTATTGAGAAACTTGGACAGAAGATCGCAGACAATTGTGAACAAGCACAATACTTTGCTCGATTACTTGAGAAACATGCAGATATCATTCATGTTCTTCGTCCTATCACATTGAACATTGTTAATTTTCGAGTTATACAAAAAGAACTGGATGGAGATGATCATGAACTCATCGATCAATTCAATGCTGATCTAACACAAGATGTGCAAATGTCAGGTGTAGCTTCGGAATGGAAATCATTCATAGCTAAATGGGATGTGTTAAGGATTGTCTAAAGAATTGTTTGAATAGTTGACAATATGTTTGTGATGGTAAAATAAAAACGAAGAAAATTGAAATCGAGGGAATAAATGGAATGAAATAAGAAATGAGATATAGAAATGGATGACGATCAGATTTCATACACATCGAAATGTAAATGACAGTAATACGAGATAATGCACAGAGAGTCAATGCAAAAGCACTAAGAACGAGATGTTTATGTTCATTTAGGGTGTGGGTGAAGTTGTGGAAGCTCGCAACTTAAAAATTCGAAAACTCGAAGAAGGTTTAATACGCAAATCGAGTTCACGATTTCTACATTACTCAATGACTATGTAAGTCAGACTAATGACGATGTAATGCAACAGAAATCTGGCGAAATTCAAGATGAAAGAACAGAGTAAAGAAAGAAAAACATTATACACGTGACGATAATAAGCAGAGAAAGTTAAAACGTCGAAACAAATCAAATGGGTACAAACAGGGGGCACGACTAATTATCAACATTGAAAATTTTAAAAAAATCTATTTTAAGACGCCACCTAATGTTTTTTTTAGAAAAGGCGTTTAAAATTTCTAAATAAAGAAATCTTAAGCATCGAATTTCCAATGAGGAAGTACGTTTCATGAAATTTTCTCACCTGTTATCATGCATATACGTATATGAAATATTAAATGGTGGTAATTAGCATATGGTGTATACCTTTTGGCTAGGGAATTTTTAATATACAAGTTTCTTGATCCCCGCAGGGTATTTCAGTTGGAGACGGATTTTTGTTTACTTGATAGAAAAGTAACATGCGATGACTAATACAAAAACAAACGAACTTTTTTCTCCCTCTCCCACCGCAAAAGTAGGTAATGTGTTGAATGACTTTAAAACATCATATCACTTCCTTTCTTCGTCTGCATGATTCAGAATTGCTCGTCTTGGTAGAAATAACACGAAAGGGAAAAAACCAATAGTCAGCTATAAAAGGAGTGACAATTTCGATTGTCATTACATTGCCTTTTCTTTTCGATCGTTTTACGTATTCATATGTGAAGACATATCATTGGAAACTGAGAAGTAGGCGAGAGTATGAATGTAGAAATAACATATACATTGGCAACTGCTCATCACCCTGATCTATATATGCATATATCATTCGAAACGGAATTTATACTTTTTAGATTTGATCTATAAAATGACTGATAATAAACATATATTAGCAAACTCTGCCAAATGCCCTTTCAGCCCTATGTCTGCGAATGGCTGTTCCTCGCCATCGACACAATCTGATGATGGCGCTGATCTTCTTTGGAGTCCACAAATCAATTCAGTCGAATTGCGAAATTACCAAACAAATCAGACGACTCAAGTCACTGGACCGTTTTCAAAAACATATGGTGATTGTCGTCATCATGTTTGTACATCAACATTCATGGCACTTCCAGCACACAATCAACAAAAGCAATCGGCATCGAAGATGATGATCGATGAAATCGAACTTAAATCACCCGATTACATTCGAAAAGAAGCATATGATTACATGGCCATCTTTCACAATGAAAATAAAACATCTGATGCCGATTATGAAAGACGATTACAGCAAATCGATTTGGAACTTGCACAAACTGGCACATATAAACAAACAAAAGAAGAACTAGAATATGGTTGTCAACTGTCATGGAGAAATGCAGGACGGTGCATCAATCGATTATTTTGGCGTTCACTTATCATCATTGACTGTCGTCATGTGAAAACAAATGATGAAATGTTCAAGGAAATCTGTGATCACATCCGTTTTGCATACAATGGAGGAACATTACAAGCATCATCACTCGTCATGAACCCACACNGCACATATAAACAAACAAAAGAAGAGCTAGAATATGGCTGTCAATTGTCATGGAGAAATGCAGGGCGGTGCATCAATCGATTATTTTGGCGTTCACTTATCATCATTGACTGTCGTCATGTGAAAACAAATGATGAAATGTTCAAGGAAATCTGTGATCACATCCGTTTTGCATACAATGGAGGAACATTACAAGCATCATCACTCGTCATGAATCCACACTCGCGACTTTGGTCAACCCAATACTTTCGATATGCATGCTATGAACAACAAGATGGAACGTTGTTGGGTGATCCAATGAATCGTGATTTAACAGCTGTAGCAATGAAACTCGGATGGAATAGAGCAGAGAATGAACGAACACAATGGGATTTCTTACCAATAATCGTTCAAGTTGATCCTTGTCAGCCTCCGAGTTGGTATGAATTACCAGATGATCTGAAATTAGAAGTTCTTCTCTCACACAGAGATCCTAAATATGATGCAGCAATCAAACAATTAGGTCTTCGGTGGGTTGCCCAGCCTTATGTTGCTGATAAGGCCATTGAAATCGGTGGTCTTCTATATCGATGTGTTCCATTCAGTGGTTGGTTTATGGAAACTGAAATTGGCAGAGATCTCTGCGATGTTCAACGATATAATTTCATTCCAAAACTTGCTAAACTGTTGAACCTTGATGTGACAAGCGCTGCAAACAGTCAGTTAAACATCGATCGAATCTATGTGGAAATCAATGCTGCTGCTCTTTACTCTTTTGAAAAGGCCAAAATTAGTATTGTTGATCATCACACAGCTGCTGCAGGTTTTATGAAATTTTTCAAACAAGAAGTGGCACAACGAGGAAATACACCAGGTGATTGGGTTTGGCTTGTCCCTCCAATTAGCGGTGGAATGAGCAGTTTATTTCATCAAGAAATGCTCAATTATATTGTTAAACCGCGTATCTTAGACCAACATGATCCTTGGAAAAATTATCAACCATTTATTCGACAAGAACAAACTCTGCTAATGTCATCAACAAAACGAGTTCGTCATCGATGGTTGCTCATTCGATCTGCTTGCGCTATCATTGGTTTTGCGTTGACAGCAATGAAACAAAGAATTTCAATACATGTTCTTTATGCATCAGCTAGTGGAACAGCACAATCTTATGCTGAGCAAATGACAAAACGATTGTTAATCACTGGATACAATGCTAAACTCTCTGAGCTCGACTCATTTCCATTTCAACAACCACCACCACCATCAACACCAACATCATCAGCTCGATCAATTGTTTTCATCATCACATCCACATTTGGACAAGGAAATGCACCCGAAGGTGGACAAAAGCTTGAACAATGGCTTCAAACTCAATCTGATAAGAACACAAATGATAACCGCACTCGATTACGCCCGAATCTTTCTGCTAGTTTTCAACAAATCAACGCACGAGACGAAGTTTCGTTACATTGGTGCTCGTATGCAGTGTGTGCAATTGGATCATCAGCTTATCCATTCTTTTGTGGTTTTGGCAAATTAGTTGATCGAACATTTCAATTATTGGGTGCACAACGCTTAGCTCCCATGGCGACATGTGATGCATTGAATCAACAGTACAAAAGCTACAATGAATGGGAAGAAAACACAATTGAAACATTGAAGAAGGCTTATCCGCATGTTCGTTTGCGTCGAACAGCAGTGAAACCTACCCCAGTCCAACGTCCTGTTTCTCTCGTCAATTCAAATGAATATACTGATCGACAAGTCNGAACATTTCAATTATTGGGTGCACAACGCTTAGCTCCCATGGCGACATGTGATGCATTGAATCAACAGTACAAAAGCTACAATGAATGGGAAGAAAACACAATTGAAACATTGAAGAAGGCCTATCCACATGTTCGTTTGCGTCGAACAGCTGGACAATCTACTCCAATCCAACGTCCTGTTTCTCTCGTCAATTCAAATGAATATACTGATCGACAAGTCAGTCTTAATGTATCGGTTCGACCAACTTTTATTCCATTGACTTTTGATTCAAATGCCGAAATGAAAATTCTATCACAACAAACAGGACCTTTCACGAAAGAAAATCCATTTTATGCAACAGTTTTACAAAACATCGAACTCACTGGTGCACACAACAATTTTGATGGATCTTCAACTCAACAAGAACAACCACAACCGGTGCTAGGAAATGAAAGTCCCCGACAACGAAAAAGAATTCCTATCCCTTCTGCATTCGCTGGTACGAATGATGATGAACATCATTCGGTGCGTTTGATCGTATTTGATGCTCCGGATCTATCTCATCTGCCTGGTGATCATGTTTGTATTCTACCAGAAAATACAGTTGCCAATGTCAATGGCGTGATTATTGCATGTGGATGGCAAACAGGAAATGAATTGTTGAATAAACCATGCTCCTTGGCAGGTTATACTCAGAATAAGTATCAGACGCTTCGTCAAATCTTAACGAATTATGTTGATTTAACTACACCATTACGACCACATGTTTTGAACATTCTTGCGACTTATGCAACAGATTCACGCCAACAACGAGAAATTTTAGAACTGGGAAAAGGTGCTCAACGGTACACAGATTGGCTGATCAATGAACCCACCGTGAAAGAAACTTTGGAACAGTTTCCATCAGTGCAAATGGATCTTGGAGAACTCATTCAAGTAAGTCAGAGTATCCTGCCATTCAAAAGTCGAATTACAACTTTCATCTGTTTTAGTTGCTGCCACAACTTCAACCACGATATTATTCGATCTCGTCATCAAGTCGTTTTCATCCAAATCAAATCCATATTAGTTTCAGTGTTGTCTCCTATGTGACACCACGTGGGGTTGTTCGAAAAGGTGTTTGTACAAACTATTTACAACAAACATTGCCAAAACTGTCAGAAAATGGACAACCCATTGTAACTTTATGGAAACGTGAACCAAGTCGAGTGAGATTATTTATTTCACCCAATCCACATTTTCGATTACCTGGCCAAGACATTTTGTCATCGAGTTTGCCATTAACAAAGAACGCTGGAGGCGATGCATACCTCCCACTGAATTGTCCACTGTTGATGTTTGCGGTGGGCTCAGGCATTGCACCATTTCGAGCATTTTGGCAAGAATTACAAGTTCTTGAACGTCGACTAGGAAGTGTACAAGTAGAACGTGTCCTATTTATGGGTTGTCGTACACCGAATGACTTCGTATATGCGATGGAACTTCGAGAGCTAACCAGCAAAACTAGTAGACATGACAAACTTTTCACAGCTGTCATTCCTGTTTATTCACGAGAAAAAATGGGTGTTAAACGATACATTCAAGATGCAATGTTAACTTATGAAGATATGATTTATTCATTATTAAATCAAGAAAATGCATTCATCTACATGTGTGGATCGGTTCGTTCATGTCAAGGTATTGAATCAGCTTTGGCATCGATTGTACAATCATGCAATGAGTATGATTTAACATTGACCCAGGCGAATAATATTATCAAACAGTACAAAGAAGATGGCAGAATCAAACAAGATATGTTTGGTTAAATAAGAATTTTTGATTTTTCTCTTGTATTTTATTTGCTAACATTTAGTTTTTGTTTATACTAACGTACTCTACACCTTTCTTTGCTACGACTATTCATGGAAGCTACTTTTGATGATAATAAATTCATTAAAATCTCGATAATTATCGAAACTGAAAGATTTCAATGCAGGCAGTTATAACTACATCTTATTCGTTTGATCTCTAAGTCAGTTTGTTGTGCGTCACATGTTCTTGTTAATGCTATTGAATCATTTGAGATCTACAACACAAACAAATATGAACATAAAGATTTCAGCAAACACGATGAGCATTGACTTATAGTGAAACCTATGCTTGAACAGCGCCAAATATCAATATACTTCTACTTCATTAACTTCTGCATAAGAACTTGTCATTGGAGGTGAAATGTCTAATCCTAGATTACTATGGTAGACTACTAAACGACATTCAGCAGGAAATTCTACAAAGAAGAAAGCAACTACCATCAAATTATGTCCTATACTCGAATAATTCAGCTTCACTCATTGCCGAACCTTGGTTTATCCCATTGGATACTTTTATGATCATTGGTTGCATATTTGATATTCTACTAAATCTTATCTTCTTATTCGCCATTATACTTGATCGAACATGTCATACAATTCCTACGATTCTCACTGCCAACTCATGTCTAGCACAAGTTGTCTTAGCACAAACAATCTACTTCTCATTAGCGGATCTGCATTATTTTCCTTGCACATTTGCCGTTTACATGACATAGGTGACTTGTGTAGTACTCAACTATTCATTTTTACTACAAGCATTCTATCGATATGTCATAGCAGTTTATCCAACAAGTCTGCTCTGACAAAGAAAACGAAATCAACTACTCTTTATTGGCATCACATGGGCATATGCACTGTTGTTTCCACTATGGTCAGATTGTATACAACGCCAACAATCAGAGATGTCAAGTACCATTCAAGCTTTCAGCTTCAATAGTATTTATTATAGATTTCCCTTATGCATTGTTCATATTTATGTCATTTTTTACTCGTGCACCACAATATCATTTCCGGATTGCATATGTAACTACTGCATTTCTGCTGACAAGTAGTAGTGATGACGATAAATGTTATGACGAACGCGAATGGTTCCAGTGAAAGAATGTTTGCGCAATTAAAATTCTCAATAATTATTGAGTGATAAATATAGATCTGATATACAATTATTTCGTCTACGTATGAAATTAAAAATCTCGATGCAATTAATTGTTCTTCTCATTTTTAGTTGGCAGAAATTACGAGAAATCTTCAGTAGAGAAAGAATTTATTATAGATTGGCGCAAACGAGTGTAATGTGAAACAGAAGCGATCTACCAAACGATGATTGATATCTGTTATACCAATTTAAAGTAGTAACACATACGAAAGTCATTATGGATTTTGTAAATGGCATATGAGCGGTTATAAGGCAAACTATCCAGCACACATTCTCACCCTCCTTTTCATGATGTATTGGTCGATCGAATCAGTGTGGAGCGACAATGAACTGATGATGTAAATGAAAAGAAATAAGAAGTCTGATATAATCATACGTTTTTCGATATTCTGATGCATCCGAGTAATGCGTAAATAATCAAACGAGGTGTTGACAATAAATTATCGATGAACGGAATGAATAGATGAAAATATAAAACGATTGTATTGTAAGTCTGAATAGATGGAGACTGATAATGATAACACACCAAACATGTTGATTTGTTGTACTTCTATATATCGTGTTAATCGGCGTTTTTCTCTCTATTCTGTGTCGATCAGGTCTATCGCAATACTTTCAGTATTTTTGGCATAAACTCTGTTCGTTTCATTTTGATATTCAGACATTTTTCAATGCAAAGGCTCGCGGAGAAGACTTGTCATAATACACAATGGTAAAATGATAATATTCTACCGAGCAAAGCTTTTGCTCTTGTTTTGTTTTTGTTATAGGGAACACCTTTGCGAACTTGTACTGCTCGTTCAATATAGCAACACAAGCATCGAACCATAACTATCGCAATAGAACAAAAGTTTCCAAATCGGTTCAACCATAACACATCTACCACAAAGAATGGAATAACTTATCAAAAATTCAACACGTAACTGATAGTTGTGGAACAAAAATGACATGAATCTCCAACTGAACCACTTCGTTTTTTCCGAATCTAGAATCCATTTTTGTGATGAAAAGACTAATATTACATTTGCCTCTGTGTTGAGCTATTAAGTTACTAAATGATTATAAATAGAGATCAAAAACGCTTTATAGAGATAATCATATGTGTTCATTTCATCGCATTGGTTTGCAATGTTTCGTAATAATAATTTAATTACAAAGACAGTTTCTTAGACGATTACATAACATTCGAATGTGAATAAGATAAAATATCCTTTCCAAAAGGAATAGTCGACATAGTGAATCATTACTTAGAAAGACGTTTGACAATGACATTCAGTACGCCCAATAGATGCACTGTGATGTTGCCAGTTCTATGAGTAAAAAGAAAATAAAAAATAGTCAAAATAGGAGAAGCAAAACGATGACAGAATATTCACGCTGATCTCAAATGATCATATCCTTGCTGTCATTATTCTAGTTATATCGACCTTATCACGTTCATTGCTTTCTATACTAGTTGATTCGTTCAGTAGTTTTTATAAGAACAGGCGAATCGTCTGTCCAATCACGCTCAACTTCAAACTCGGCCAGTATATGCATAAAAAGTTCACCACACGATCTGACTCTTCCTTCGAAAGTTAGTATGTAAATATGGCTGACCGAGTTTACGTAGTAGTGAATTCATTTAATAACTGTACCAAAGATAGTTATTTTAATCGAGAATATAATACCATTTATAGTATCTGATCAAAGGTATGAAAGATTCTAAGATGATGTTATTTGTGAACATAGTTAATGTAAAAATATTGAAGCTAATCGTACAGAAGCGTTTGACTTGCGATGAATCGTGTGGATTGATTTAGTACAACATTGTTTTAAATGGGAATGAAATGAAAGATTTACCTAACTAATGAAACCTGTTTGCTCTCCTCGCAAGCGTGAGAATATGGACTAATACGGAAGGAAAATGCTAGCTTTACTTTGAAAATCGCATGGCAACTTTTATATTTCAAAGANGAACATTTCAATTATTGGGTGCACAACGCTTAGCTCCCATGGCGACATGTGATGCATTGAATCAACAGTACAAAAGCTACAATGAATGGGAAGAAAACACAATTGAAACATTGAAGAAGGCTTATCCGCATGTTCGTTTGCGTCGAACAGCAGTGAAACCTACCCCAGTCCAACGTCCTGTTTCTCTCGTCAATTCAAATGAATATACTGATCGACAAGTCAGTCTGAATGTATCAGTTCGACCAACTTTTATTCCATTGACTTTTGATTCAAATGCTGAAATAAAAATTCCATCACAACAAACAGGACCTTTCACGAAAGAAAATCCATTTTATGCAACAGTTTTACAAAACATTGAACTCACTGGTGCACACAACAATTTTGATGGATCTTCAGCTCAACAAGAACAACCACAACCGGTGCTAGGAAATGAAAGCCCTCGACAACGAAAGAGAATTTCTATCCCTTCTGCATTCTCTAGTACGAGTGATGATGAACATCATTCGGTGCGTTTGATCGTATTTGATGCTCCGGATCTATCTCATCTTCCTGGTGATCATGTTTGTATTCTACCAGAAAATACAGTTGCCAATGTCAATGGTGTAATTCTTGCATGTGGATGGCAAACAGGAAATGAATTGTTGAATAAACCATGCTCCTTGGCAGGTTATACTCAGAATAAGTACCAGACGCTTCGCCAAATCTTAACTAATTATGTTGATTTAACTACACCATTACGACCACATGTTTTAAACATTCTTGCAACTTATGCAACAGATCCACGCCAACAACGAGAAATTTTAGAACTGGGAAAAGGCGCTCAACGATACACAGATTGGCTGATCAATGAACCCACTGTGAAAGAAACCTTGGAACAGTTTCCATCAGTGCAAATGAATCTTGGAGAACTCATTCAAGTAAGTCAAAGTATCCTGTCATTCAAAGTCGAATTACAACTTTCATCTGTTTTAGTTGCTGCCACAACTTCAACCACGATATTATTCGGTCTCGTCATCAAGTCGTTTTCATCCAAATCAAATCCATATTAGTTTCAGTGTTGTCTCCTATATGACACCACGTGGGGTTGTTCGAAAAGGTGTTTGTACAAATTATTTACAACAAACATTGCCAAAACTGTCAGAAAATGGACAACCCATTGTAACTTTATGGAAACGTGAACCAAGTCGGGTGAGATTATTTATTTCACCCAATCCACATTTTCGATTACCTGGCCAAGACATTTTGTCATCGAGTTTGCCATTAACAAAGAACGCTGGAGGCGATGCATATCTCCCACTGAATTGTCCACTGTTGATGTTTGCGGTGGGCTCTGGCATTGCACCATTTCGAGCATTTTGGCAAGAATTGCAAGTTCTTGAACGTCAACTAGGAAGTGTACAAGTAGAACGTGTCCTATTTATGGGTTGTCGTACACCGAATGACTTCATATATGCGATGGAACTTCGAGAGCTAACCAGTAAAACTAGTAGACATGACAAACTTTTCACAGCTGTCATTCCTGTTTATTCACGAGAGAAAATGGGTGTTAAGCGATACATTCAAGATGCAATGTTAACCTATGAAGATATGATTTATTCATTATTAAATCAAGAAAATGCTTTCATCTACATGTGTGGATCGGTTCGTTCATGTCAAGGTATCGAATCAGCTTTGGCATCGATTGTACAATCATGCAATGAGTATGATTTAACATTAACCCAGGCGAATAATATTATCAAACAGTACAAAGAAGATGGCAGAGTCAAACAAGATATGTTTGGTTAAATGAAAATTTTTTATTTTTCTCTTGTATTTTATTTGCTAACATTTAGTTTTTCTTATACTAACGTAGTCTACACCTTCTTTTGCTTCGAATATTCATGGAAGCGATATTAAAATTGCACGATATGGCCGTAACATAGTGGAAGCTACTTTTGATGATAATAAATTCATTAAAATCTCGATAGTTATCGAAACTGGAAGGTTTCAATGCAGGCAGTTATAACTACATCTTGTTCGCTTGATCTCTAAGTCAGTTTGTTGTGCATCGCATGTTCTTGTAAATGTTATTGAATGGTTTGAGACCTACAACACAAACAAAAATATGAACATAAAGATTTCAGCAAATACTATGAGCATTGACTTATGGTGAAACCTATGCTTGAACAGCGCCAAATATCAATATACTTCTACGTACTTCATTAACTTCTGCACAAGAACTTGTCATTGGAGGCGAAGTGTCTAATCCTAGATCTAATTGATATAGTCCTAGATTACTATGGTAGACTACTAAACGACATTCATCAGGAAATTCTACAAAGAAGAAAGCAGCTACCATCAAATCATGTTCTACTCGAACAATTCACCTTCACTCATTGCCGAACCTTGGTTTATTCCATTGGATATTTTTATGATCGTTTGTTCCATAGTTGATATTCTACTAAATCTTATCTTCTTAGTCACCATTCTACTTGATCGAACATATCATACAATTCCCATGATTCTCATTGTCAACTCATGTCTAGCACAAGTTGTCTTAGTGCAAGCAATCTACTTCTCATTAGTGGATCTGCATTATTTTCCTTGCACATTTGCCGGTTACATGACATACGTGACTTGTGCAGTACTCAACTATTTATTTTTACTACAAGCATTCTATCGATATGTCATAGTAGTTTATCCAACACGTTGGCATCACATGGGCATATGCGCTGTTGTTTCCATTGGTCTTCATATTCACTGGTCAGATTGTATGCAACGCTGACAATCAGAAATGTCAAGTACCACTCAAGCTTTCAGTTTTAATAATATTCATTATAGATTTTCCTTATGCATTATTCATATTTGTGTCATTTTTCACTCGTGCACCACAATATCATTTCCGTATTGCATATGTATTTATCGGTACTGCCTTGGCATGTTTGATGATTGCTCTATTTCAATGCACTGACATAATCGATTAAACAACAACTGCATTTCTGCTGGCAAGTAGTAGTGATGAAAATAAATGTTATGACCAACGCGAATGGTTCCAGTGAAAGAATGCTTGTACAACTAAAATTCTCACTAATCACTGAGTGATAAATATAGATCTGATACACAATTATTTCGTCTACGTATGAAATTAAAAATCTCGATGCAATTAGTTGTTCTCCTTTTTAGTTGGCAGAAATTACGAAAAATCTTCAGTAGAGAAAGAACTTATTACAGATTGGCGCAAACGAGTGTAATGTGAAACAGAAGCGATCTACCAAGATGATTGATATCAGTTATACTAATTAAAGTAGTAACACATGCGAAAGTCATTATGGATTTTGTAATGGTATATGAACGATTGAGGCAAACTATCTAGCACACATTATCACCCTCCTTTTCATGGTGTCTTGGTCGATCGAATCAGTGTGGAGTGACAATGAATTGATGGTGTAAACGAAAAGAAATAAGAAGTCTGATATAATTATACCTTTTTCGATATTCTGATGCATGCGGGCAATGCGTAAATGATCAAACAAGGCGTTGACAAGATGAATAACGCGATAGGACTGAGAATTATTTATTTATGTTCCTTAAATTGTTAACGAATACGTTCTACATAATTTTGATTTTCTTGTGCTACTGCTCGCTATCGAGCAAATCCAAAAATAATAAACAAAGCTGAAAATAAACTAGCGATGAGCAGAATGAATAGATAAAAATACAAAACAATTGTATCATAAGCCTGAGTAGACGAAGAAGGATAATGATAACACACCAAACATGTTGGTTTGTTGTACTTCTATATACCGTGTTAGTCGGCGTTTTTTTCCTTTCTGCGTCGATCAGATCTATCGCAATACTTTTAGTATTTTTCGCATAAACTCTGTTCGTTTCATTTTGATATCCAAACATTTTTCGATGCAGAGGCTCGTGGAGAAGACTTGTCATAATATTCTACCGAGCTAAGCTTTTGCTCTTGTTTCGTTTTTGTTAAAGTGAACACCTTTGCGAACTTGTACTGCTCGTTCAATATAGCAACACAAGCATTGAACCATAACTATCGCAATAGAACAAAAGTTTTCAAATCGGTTCAACCATGACACATCTACCACAAAGAACAGAATAACTTATCGAAAATTCATCACTTAAAATATCATCAAGCGGTAAACTAATAGTTGTGGAATAAAAATGACATGAATCTCCAACTGAACCACTCCGTTTTTTCGAATCTAAAACCCATTTTAGTGATGAAAAGACTAATTTTTTATCAAATACATACTGAGATGCTTGATAGTTATTACAATTAAAATGCATTTCGTTTTGCTCGAAGATCAACAAAGTATTTCAGATTGGTGATGATTACATTTGTCTCTATGTTGAGTTATTAAGTTACTAAATGATTGTAAATAGGGATCAAAAACATTTTATAGAGATAATCATATGTGTTCATTTCATCACATTGATTTGCAATGTTTCATAATGATAATTTAATTACAAAGATAGTTTCTTAGATGATTATATAATACTCGTATGTGAATAAGATAAAATATCCTTTCCAAAAAGAATAGCCGAGATAGTGAATCATTACTTAGAAAGACGTTTGACACTGACATTCGGTACGCCCAATAGATGGATTGTGATGTTGCCATTTCTATAAGTAAGATTGACAGAAGTCATTTTCGTAAGGCGAGGAAAACAAACTTGATTCTGTCTAAATGTTGTCGAACCTTTCGATGAAGGGAAACGAACTCGGGCAGAATATCCACGCTGATCTCAAATGATCATATCCTTGTTGTCATTATTCTAGTTATATCAACTTTATCACGTTCATTGCTTTCTATACTAGTTGATTCGTTGAATAGTTATCTGGAACAATTGAAGAGGCTCGGGGTTTTGTCTGAAAGATATGCGTGATACGCAAAGTGTATGACTAAACACAGAGAAAACATCAGTATTTTTATAATAACGGGCGAATCGTTCGTCCAATCACGCTCAACTTCAGACTCGGTCAGTATATATGCATGAAAAGTTCACCACGATTTGACTCTTCCTTCGAAAGTTGGTATGTAAATGGCTGACCGAGTTTAGTAATGAATTCATTTATTAACTGTACCAAAGATGGTTGTTTTAATCGAGAATATAATACTATTTATAATTAGTATCTAATCAAGGATACGAAAGATTCTAAGGTGATGTTATTTATGAACATGGTTAATGTAAATATTGAAGCTAGTCGTACAGAAGAGTTTGACTTGCGATGAATCGTGTGGATTGATTTAATACAACATCGTTTTAAATGGGAACGAAATGAAAGTTCCAGCTTTACGCTGAAAATCACGTGACAACTTTTATATTTCGGAATCGGTAAATGTATAGATTGATATTTGTTAAATATATGGTAAACGAGTTAATTGTATTTCATTTAGAATCTTATCAGCATATTCATATTTTTACCTTGACACGTTTGCACAAAACGGATGAATGAAGTTTGTCAGATGACAGTAATGCTAGATGCATTTTCTACTTTCTTCATAAGGAGCGTCATAACTGTAGTTCCTTGAGGATGGAGGATGCGAATAATGGTGACGTTGTCTTCGTCATTGAGAATTTCAAGAATGCCTTAGCCAAGCAGATATCATCTTATCCTCCATTCATGATGGATAAATCATGATAATGAGCTACCTGTATTTATATATATATACATAAAAAAGAGCATGCGCAGTATAAAAACACAATGAAATTCGTCATTTATTATTGTTCTTTATTTACTTGAAAAAATAAATGATGATATGGTGAGTAACAGTATTTCTATTCCTCGACATGCCTAAGTGATGATTATAAGAAACTATCTTGCATCATTGTTGTTTTGCGTGCAATTTTACTTGATAAGTTCTATGTACGTAACAACTGGTAGGTCGAATAAGCTTTATAATAAAAAGTTTTAACTTATCGATATCAACTATCTACGCATACAATAATACTATATAAAAGTTTTATATCAATTATTCCTAGTCAGGCAAAGACATAACTGTGGACTGAACTTGATCGGCATTGGAAGCGCGCATTCGAGACTTTTTCAATGCAATATATCAAATTTGAATTAAATGACAAGACATGCATACAATTAGTGCCAAAACGATAGCCCATGCCTACAAGAAATCAACTGCAGAGTGCATGAATGTGCATTGAAGAACAAAACTCACTCTCCATGATCGAAGTATATCTGCTGTTAAATGAACAAGTCCATACTGAATACAAGTTATCGCTCCTGCTAATGTCCACATAATGCCAGTCAATCTACCAATGTATTCCGACGGAAAACTAAGGAAAAAGCCAAAATTTTAGGACGCGCTTCAAAGGATTAGAATTCATTCTACAAAAAGCTTACAATGTAGAAATGACAGCTTGTGATCCAGCTACAATAACGGAACGGGCCATATAGTTAAACACCAATGCAGGAACAATAACTGTCGAATTGACGAACATACAAATGATACATAATAGTATATTCAAAACCCATGCTAATGTTTGCATAATCGCAACATTCAATAGTTTTTGTTTTGGATCTAAAGGTAGACACTTTTGAAATTTATTTCTAAATTTCACTGTATACTTTGTTCTGCTCGAAATGCGAGACAAAGGCCAACCATTGGACAAAGAATTATTTGAGATAATGACGCCATATTGAATGCAAATGTATACTGATCACCTAGAATTGATTTTATTGAATTATATATCCATAGTAGTTATCAAAGGTGATGAAATTATCCAAAAAAATAAATATTTACTGATTGTTTTATTATTCTGACTAATGTAGTAAATCCATGGATACCACGTGACTGACAGAAGGATATTTGGCATCAATAGAATACTTAAGTAAAGAACGACCAAAATATACAACGAATTCAGTAGATATTTCCAAAATCCAACGCGTTGATAGATGTTTGTATACCATTTGCTTTTATTATTTGCATCTAATACATTTTCAAAACAATGTCTTTACGGGCCAAAGCAACAACTTTGACTTACTGATGGTTGATATGGTTTGAATTTGTTCTAATTCTGTATCCATGGTGTATCCAAGGTTTAATATTGGAAATTTCCAGTCAAGAAATAAAAACGACGAGATGAACATGAGAACTCCGAATGACATCCAGACATATGATAATTGAGATAACGTTATTTTACCATTATCAATCAAAACCTTGGTAGATTCGATCCAAATAGAATTCGATATAAGTCAATGCAATTTACTTGGAAAATCGAATACCAAATTGATGCCGATAAACTCGATCCAACTACGAGAGTTAGTAAAACCGCTCGTCCCTTCGAAAAGTAAATACATGCTGCATAGCTTGTTATCTGTACTGTGATTCCAGACAATGCTGTGAACAGGGTGTGAACAAATAGCAACGAATCTCGATGTAAAACAAAGAAACACAAAATATTCAAAAAGAAATTTTGGTCATGAACTTATCAGGTTTGACAAGAGCTAATGCTAACCATCCCACAACATGGAAGATTCTGAAGAAAAACGTATAGGAAAATGTCAACGAAAAGATGAATTACATGGCGATTAGTTTGACGAAACGACCGCCGAATTTGTCAATCAAAATCCCAACGAACATTGATGGTAAATTAAAGAATATTATACCTAAAGTCAATGCATTCTGAGAGAAAAATTCATTCTAAAAAGAAACAAGAGAATCCAATTAGTTTTACTTGGTATTGCTGCGCCTGGCCAGTGCAATCCTCATTTGTGGAATTCAAGACCGTGGATAACTCACAATATTTACCATAAATACCATACTTAGGCAAAACTTTGAAAAGTGCCGAGAAGCCAAATATATTCGCGCTGATAAGATTTACTTCAACTAGTAACCAAATAATACCAATCCATTTGCGCCATGGATTTGCATCAGTTGAGTTTGTCTAATACGAAAAAGCGACTTGATCGTGATGTTTTCACTCCTAACACAAATATATACCATTTTGGTTTGTACAGCTATCGATATCTATCAAGAAAGAAGTGTATTTTGTAAAATATGTATTTACCTTTAAACAGTTTTTTTTGTCAATAAAATTAAAGTAAGACTACGTGAAAAGGCTTCTCTATGAAAATTACCAACAAAGTTTATAATTTATTTCTTGACATGTATGAATCCCCGCAGAGATTGCCTTTCTCCAGGTAAAACTCGTTTGCACACAAATGTTATAAAAAAATTAGGTCATTTTAGTTTCTTATTTCCAGCAGTGCTCTCGTCCATAACATCATATGTTTCGAATCTTTTTATTTCAAAGTAATTTCAATATCTGACTACAGTTTAAAAAACAAACATTGGGTATTTGTTGAATTGTCTGTAGTGCTTGTTTGAAATGAAACGCTTTTGCCGGTGTACCAACAATAAACGTATGCAGTCCTAAACAAACAACTTTTGCTTTTGTTGTTTCTTCCGATGCTAATTCATAAATATAATCCGTTAATGTTTGAGCATATTGTTCACCGGTATAACCTTGACACATGCATAACGATATATCGTTTGTCTCCATTGAATACGGTAGAATGAATAATCCTTTGTCACCGCCAGTTGATGATTTTAGCTCATATATGATATCGTCATCTGTGGCGTCCAAAGACAGACGAATACCATTGTCAACTGAAAATATTCAAGGTGATTTTATCACTCGACTTTGATATCAAGGATGAGTTTATCTCTACCTAAGATTTTTGCTGAATCTTCCGGTGCGGCAAATCCAGGCGTTAACCATGCTTGTGGCCTTTGCTCATGCCCTGCAGCTTGCTGAATTTGATTTAAGGATTGTTTGACTTGTTCTTCGAATGATATGTGTTTTACAGCAGATAAAGAATTTGTAAGACCATGACCTATGATATCGATATTTTCATTGTGTGTTGCGTGTATTCTGATTTCTTCGAATACGTCCGGTTCTTGATCAATTAAATATGAATTCATAGCAATACTAACTGGTATTTTCAAATTGGAAAATGTATTCAGAAGGCGAGTTGTTCCTTGTCGATTGCCGTAATTACGCCAGCCACTATTGGCTATATCAGGCGTAAGATTACTCAAATGTGGCTGAATGCAAGGACCACCATGACCTTTTATGAAGACTTCCGCATTGATTATTGGAACAACAGCTACTTTGCAGTCATTTGGCCAACGCTCCAGAGAAATCTCTTTTCGAATATTAAACATAGTTCAACTAAAAGTATGAAAACGACAATGGAGTTTTCTTCCAATAAAAAAGAAATTTACATAAAAAAGGATCGAGAAGAAAAAGGCAAATGTAAAACGAATATTCTCTTTCATTCTGTATGTTATATTTATTTTGCTTCTACTAATAATATACAGGTAGATATGACAAAATGTCAGTATACCCTTTTTTATTCATGTGTTAATGCAGATGAAACAACCTACAAAATTTGCAATACGGTGCAAGTTTCGATTTAGACTTGCATACCGATAGCATTGTGTTGTTATATTAAAAAAAAAGAATTACGAGCATGTCAGCATGTGAGATCTACTTCTGAAGTTCGATCTCATGAGGAAACAGCGAAACAGGTGGATTAGAGTTTTTATCATATCTAGTTCACAATTCACAAAACACATTCAGAGGATATAATATCTTTATTTAGTCTTATATATTCAACGCTAGAGAAACGTTCGCGTATCAGCGAGGTCATGTGACCCAGCAGAACACAGTTGCTTAGATAAATATTCTGAAAAGGCGTATATAAATGATTTTTGTATATGGAACACAACGATTATACTTGATACGTAAATTGTGCTGCTGCATCCTCAACAGAAAAACATCATGAGTATGTTATTCATCTGCTCATTGTAGACTACTGAAAGTATCTGAAAATATCTACGAGGAATTTCATTTAATAAGTAATAAGTAATAAATATGAAATAAAATGTGAAAGTTTTTAGGCTCCAATGCCGTATTTGAAATTCCTACATGTTCATACAAAGAAATCGAAGATGGTTATGGAACAATTATTGATACCATATCGGCGAAGAAACGTGAAGGTCTAACAATTCCATTCTATAGTAATATTGTTGAAGGAAAAAATTTCGACTTCCAATGTCGTCCTCCAGTAACGTGCCGTTCAGCAGAGATTCATGTAAAACCACACAAAGAAACGCTTTGGTTAGAGAGACATATGCATTTGACGCAGTTATTTATTGGTCTTGGTGCTAAAGAATCGTTTCTCATGGTTTTGGGCAAGCCGACGCATCAGCGAATAGATCTGAATGAAGAACAGCGAGCCCTTCCAGATTTGAGTAACGTTAAAGCGTTTATTATACCGCCGGGTAAGGTGCCCTCGTCTATATTTTTACGAACACTTTGCCATTTTACGTTAAGGTTGTGGTGTAATTCTTAATTTGGGTACATGGCACGACTTTCCAGCTAGCCTTGGTGATCCTGTGACTGTGTTAACGTTCAATAGCGCGGAAGTGGTGGAAGCTTTAGCTGCTATGCCTGCTCCTGGTGAAATGTTAGGACAAGGTGATGTCTACAAGATTCACCTGGAAACACGTCTTGGTCAGAAAATTACGTACAACTTCGAAATTACAACAACGGCAACGGTAGATGAAGAGAAAAGGGATGAGAATTTTGTATGTGTGTAATTTAAATAAATCTGTGGAATTGCACATCATTTCTTGACGGCTCTGCTGATTGTAACGACTAGTGAAGCAAGAATGTAGTTTATTTAGAATAAAATAAAAGCATAATCTTTTCATTTCAACGCGACGATTTATTAATTCTCACAATCTAATTTCAAAACATTGATCACTTTATCAGAGTGTGCTACCCAACCAAATATACCGCCTTGAGCTTTGATCATGTCGAGAGCTGCTACCTGAAAACTGGGGAAATATGATCCAACACAATCTTCAAGGACGAGACATTCATAACCTCGATCATTAGCGTCACGTACAGTGCTGCTAACACAGACTTCAGTAGTAACACCGGTAACGATTAACTGTTTTATATTGTAATTCCTAAGGATAGCATCAAGATCTGTAGCGTAAAAGGCACTTTTTCCACATTTATCAATGATTGCTTCGCCAGGCAACGGATAGAGTTCTGGAATAATATCGTGTCCAGGCTCACCTCGTACTAAAATACGCCCCATTGGCCCAAGATCACCAACACACACTGTGTGTCGTCCACGGATTTTCTTGCTTAATGGCAGGTCAGATAAATCTGGACGGTGACCTTCACGAGTATATATAACTTTCAAACCAGCTTCACGCCATTGCTTTAGCAACTTTTGATTTGAACTAACCGTTCGACGAAGTTGGTTCACGTCATTGCCAAGTATTTCGCCAAAACCACCTGGTTCTAGAAAATCACGTTGCATGTCGATGATCAACAGTGCACATTGACTTAAATTGAATTCGAATTCATATGGCTCAGCAGCGACGGTTACATTGTCATTGTAATTCATTTCAACGCTTTGCCGATAACAGTAGAAACTGGAAGAGAAAGAGATAAAAAAAATTTTAATAGTATTTTCTCTATACTAAATTTCAATATTTATTAAAGAATATAATAAGAAAAAAAACATTCAGTAAAGATATCAGTCGAATCTATATCTATCCTCTCAAGTTGATTAGGTCAAACTGACATGAGCAGCGACAATTTTCCAGCCATTGGCTACATCTGTCTGCGATCCTACTCTAACCCATGTTTGCATTTGACGACCGCATACTGACTTTTCGACATCATTACTAAACTCAGTGCTGACCGTCCCGAAGTCAGTACCAAATGTCGTGATGACCGTACGATGAAGTTGTCGATAAATCGACACCGGTGGTGCATGAGCACGCCACTCATAGATTGCTTCTCCACCATATTGAATGTCGGCAATACCATAGCGAACTGTTTCATGTGCGCTCCAGAAGAGTAAATTCATTATTTTCACGTCGTTATCAATTAGAGCTTGTTCATATGTGGTAAACGCTGCTTCTAGTTCAGCGACTACATCGGGCTTGTTGATTTCGCGAGCCATTGATGACTATCATGCAACAATAAACTCACCTTTCTATTACACGTGGACGACTATGCTCCCTTTCTTTGATAAGTATTTGAAAATATTATATTTACTTTCCTTCAGTTATAATTTTTTACCATAAAGTTCGCTTGTCATATTAAAAACGGTCCTATCTTCAGTTAGATAGCCTCTTAAGGACAAAGTAAAATGATGATATCTTTATGAAAGGAGTGCGTTTGTTTATGTGTTTGTTTCATTCGCCTATGGTAAACTACGATTTTTTTTCATATTTTATACTATTTGTGTGTTGCGGTAAGGGCGTAGATCATAGCGATAATTGTAACGTTCAATCAAGTCAACATTTCGTCAGTATATAATCAAATTAAATAATAAATATATTTGATACATTCCAACGATAATTAATCCAATTTTATCTCCGACCTCAACCGTACTTGCATCCTTATAAGATGTCTGTATTCTGTACTACCATCTAAATATCGATGGCATAAATCATGTATTGCTCATGTAATTATTAAATAAGTGCGATGAGAACGTGTCAGAATGTTTCCTTGACTGTTATGCTCATTCGTCTCTAAACTCGGAATATACACTTTCATTAGTTTAACCAAGTATAATTGATCTGAAAAGATTGCCATTGACGTGCGTATAAAGCATCTCTTTGAATTTATCTTATGAAGTTTTCTTTTTCATCCTTCAAACATCCTTATTCTTACTTTTTATACTATGACCGAGAAAACATGGGCTTCCCTTGAATTATCCATAGAATATATATATTCGATAGTTTTTTTTTATAGAATGGATCGTTGCCTTCGCTTTTCTGACATTAGCTCAACTTAATCGACATCGATGCTTCAATTTTCTCACGCTCCTAGCTTGTAACATTAATTTTGTTCTAGTAATCATATTGCAGTCTCTATTTATATGTTCATATGGGATCACTATGCAGAACCTGAGATTGATTGGTTATGTCCAGTGCGCGCATATCTTCATCATTCATTTATTCTATTAGTTATTGAAAGATGTTGTAAAGTTCGACGTCGAAAGATTAGTTTAGTTGTTTTTCAATGGATATTTGATTTTACTTTTGTTTCGTCACATTAACACGTGTTGACTTAATAGTATATCTCGGTGTAATCGTATTCTTATTAACCAATATTACGTTGAGTATTATCTATCGGTCATTAATACGCCATGTACGTGAAGTTTCATCAAAACTCAATAATGTCCAGTAAACACGAATGCAGCGAGACTTGACTGTCGTACGCCGTATTGTTTTCCACACTTCTCAATTGGTTCTTGTAGGAATATCTTACCTTACAAAACCACGCGTACCCTACTGTTCCTTAAACCAAGATCTACGACAAACTCTGATGGAATATTGAAATAAATTCATATTTTGTCGATCATCAAGAATCGCACATGTGCAAACAATAGCGTTGATTATTCGTTATTAACGGACAATTTTCTATTGAACAAAATTTCCAGAACTAATATCCTACGATCGTCTTCTTAGAAATAATTTCGAAAATGCCATTTGTAATTCCCTCGCTGTCGAGACGTAAACAAGAACATTCAATGCGGAATTTGAATATCCAAGCCATGAAAAGATTTTTAATAGAAGTTCATGATGATGTTCATTTTTCAAACGAATAGCAAATATACCGCTCAACGAGAGATATCCGAAACAAGGTAACCAACAGATAAGGAATGTACCCATTATCAGTCCAATAGATTTCGCTGCCTTTTGATCCTTGGNTGAAAATTGGACGAGGACAAAGGATCCACGATCACGCGTTAAACGCGTGATACTGAAGGAAGAAAGAAATGGATATATATGTAAGAAGATATACGTGTGATCGCTAGGTTCGACTAGACGTGAATGATTCCTGTGTTAGTGCATTTGATAAGACCTACACAATTTGTAATACGGTGCAAGTTTCGATTTAGACTTGCATACCGATAAAAGTGTGTTGTTATCTAAAAAAAAAGGATTACGAGCACGTCAGCACGTGAGATCTACCTCTGAATTTCGATCTCACGAGGAAACAACGAAACAGGTGGTTTATAGTTTTCATCATATCTAGTCCAAAATTCACAAAATACATTCAAGAGATATAATATCTATATTTAGTCTTATATATTCAAGGCTAGAAAAATGTTCTCGTATCAGTGAGGTCGTGTGACTTAGCAGAACATATTAGCTCGGATAAATATTCTGAAAAGGCGTATATAAATGATTTTTGTATATGGAACGCAGTGATTATACTTGATACGTAAATTGTGCTGCTGCATTCTCAACAGCAAAACATCATGAGTATGTTATTCATCTGCTTATTGTTGACTACTGAAAGTATCTGAAAATAAAGACGAGGAATCTCATTTAATAAGTAATAAGTAGTAAATATGAAATAAAAGGTGAATATTTTTAGGCCCCAATGCAGTATTTGAAATTCCTACATGTTCATACAAAGAAATCGAAGATGGCTATGGAATAATTATTGATACCATATCGGCGAAGAAACGTGGAGGTTTAACGATTCCATTCTATAGTAATATTGTTGAAGGAAAAAATTTCGACTTCCAATGTCGTCCTCCAGTAACGTGCCGTTCAGCAGAAATTCATGTAAAGCCACACAATGAAACGCTTTGGCTAGAGAGACATATGCATTTGACGCAACTCTTTATTGGTCTTGGTGCTAAAGAATCGTTTCTTATGGTTTTGGGCAAGCCGACACATCAGCGAGTAGATCTGAATGAAGAACAGCGAGCTCTTCCAGATTTGAGTAACGTTAAAGCGTTTATTATACCGCCTGGTAAGGTGCTCTTGTCTATATTTTTACGAACACTTTGCCATTTTACGTTAAGGCTGTGGTGTAATTCTTAATTTGGGTACATGGCACGACTTTCCAGCTAGCCTTGGTGATACTGTGACTGTGTTAACGTTCAATAGCGCAGAAGTGGTGGAAGCTCTAGCTGCTATGCCTGCTCCTGGTGAAATGCTAGGACAAGGTGACGTCTACAAGATTCATCTGGAAACACGTCTTGGTCGAAAAATTACGTACAACTTCGAAATTACAACCACGGCAACGGTAGATGAAGAGAAAAGAGATGAAAATTTTGTATGCATGTGATTTAAACAAATCTGTGGAATTGTGCATCATTTCTTGATGGCTTTGCTGATTGTAACGACTAGTGAAGCAAGAATGTAGTTTATTTATAATAAAATAAAAGCATAGTCTTTTCATTTCAACGCGACAATTTATTAATTCTCACAATCTAATTTCAAAACTTTGATCACTTTATCAGATTGTGCTACCCAACCAAATATACCGCCTTGAGCTTTGATCATATCGAGAGCTGCTACCTGAAAACTGGGAAAATATGATCCAACACAATCTTCAAGAACGAGACATTCATAACCTCGATCATTAGCGTCACGTACAGTGCTGCTAACACAGACTTCAGTAGTAACACCGGTAACGATCAATTGTTTTATATTGTAATTCTTAAGGATAGCATCAAGATCTGTAGCGTAGAAGGCATTTTTTCCACATTTATCAATGATTGCTTCGCCAGGCAACGGACAGAGTTCTGGAATAATATCGTGTCCAGGCTCACCTCGTACTAAAATACGCCCCATTGGACCAAGATCACCGACACACAATGTATGTCGTCCACGGATTTTCTTGCTTAATGACAGGTCAGATAAATCTGGACGGTGACCTTCACGAGTATATATAACTTTCAAACCAGCTTCACGCCATTGCTTTAGCAACTTTTGATTTGAATTAACCGTTTGACGAAGTTGGCTCACGTCATTGCCAAGCATTTCGCCAAAACCACCTGGTTCTAAGAAATCACGTTGCATGTCGATGATCAACAATGCGCATTGTCTTAAATTGAACTCGAATTCATATGGCTCAGCAGCGACGATTACATTCTCGTTGTAATTCATTTCAACGCTGTGTCCTTAACAGTAGAAACTGCAAGAGAAAGATACAAAAGAAACTTTAATAGTATTTTCTCTCCACTAAATTTCAATATTTATTAAAGAATAGAATAAAAAAACATGCAGTAAAGATATCAGTCAAATCTGTCTATTCTCTCAAGTTGATTGGGTCAAACTGACATGAGCAGCAACAATTTTCCAGCCATTGGCTAAATCTGTTTTCGATCCTACTCTAACCCATGTTTGCATTTGCCGACCACATACTGACTTTTCGACATCATTACTAAATTCAGTACTGACTGTTCCGAAGTCAATACCAAATGTCGTGATGACCGTACGATGAAGTTGTCGATAAATCGACACCGGCGGTGCAGGCGCACGCCACTCATAGATTGCTTCTCCACCATATTGAATGTCGGCAATACCATAGCGAACTGTTTCAGGTGCGCTCCAGAAGAGTAAATTCATTATTTTCACGTCGTTATCAATTAGAGCTTGTTCATACATGGTAAACGCTGCTTCTAATTCAGCGATTACATCGGGCTTGTTGATTTCGCGAGCCATTGATGACTATCACACGTGGGCGAGTATACCCCAGTTTCTTTTACAAGTATTTGAAAAAATTATATTTGCTTTCCTTTAGTTAGTTTGTTATCATAAAGTTTGCCTGTCATATTAAAAACGGTCTTATCTTCAGTTAGATAATTTCTTGAGAACAAAGTAAAATAGTGATATCTGTATGGAAGGAGTGCGTTTATTTATTTGTTTGATTCATTCGCCTATGATAAACTACGATTTCTTTCCATATTTTTTACTATGTGTGTGTAGAGGTGAGGGCGTAGATCATAGTGATAATCGTAGCGTTCAATCAAGTCAACATTTTGTCAGTATAGATAATCGAATTTAAAAATGAATATATTTTATACAATCCGACGATAATTAATCCAATTTTATCTCCGATCTCAACCGTACTTGCATCCTTATAAGATGTCTGCATTCTGTACTGCCATCTAAATATCGATGACATAAATCATGTATTGCTCATGTAATTACTAAATAAATGCAATGAGAACGTGTCAGCATGTTTCCTTGATAGTTATGCTCATTCGCCTCAAAACTCGGAATATACACTTCCGTTAGTTTAACCAAGTATAATTGATCCGAAAAGATTGCCATTGACGTGCGTATAAAGCAGCTCTTTGAATGTATCTTATAGAGTTTTCTTTTTCGCCCTTCAAACATTCTTATTCTTACTTTTGATACTATTACCGAGAAAACATGGACTTCCCTCGAATTATCAATAGAACATATATATTCGATAGCTTTTTTTTGAATGGCCCGTTGCCTTTGCTTTTCTGACATTAGCTCAGCTCAATCGGCATCGCTGCTTCAATTTCCTCATGCTCCTAGCTTGTAACACTAATTTTGTTCTAGTAATCATATTGCAGTCTGTATTTATATGTTCATATGAGATCACTATGCACAACCTAAGTTCTATTAGCTGTTGAAATGTTGGTTTAGTTGTTTTTCAATGCATATTTGATTTTACTTTTGCTTCGTCACATTAACACGTGTTGACCTAATAGTATACCTCGGTGTAATCGCAGTACTTTTAACCAATATTGCGTTGAGTATTATCTATTGGTCATTAATACACCATGTACGTGAAGTTTCATCAAAACTCAATAGTGTCCAGTAAACACGATTGTAGCGAGACTTGACTGCTCAATTGACTCTTGTAGGAATATCTTACCTTACAAAACTACGCGTACCCTGATTTTAGCGGCAAGTTTATCCTACTGTTCCTTACATCAAGATCTACGACAAACTCTGATGGAATATTGAAATAAATTCATATTTTGTCGATCATCAAGAATCGCACATGTGCAAACAATAGCGTCGATTATTCGTTATTAACGGACGATTTTCTATTGAACAAAATTTCCAGAACTAATATACTACGATCGTCGTCTTAGAAATAATTTCGAAAATGCCATTTGTAATTCTCTCGCTGTCGAGACGTAAACAAGAACATTCAATGCGGAATTTGAATATCCAAGCCATGAAAAGATTTTTAATAGAAGTTCATGATGATGTTCATTTTTCAAACGAATAGCAAATATACCGCTCAACGAGAGATATCCGAAACAAGGTAACCAACAGATAAGGAATGTACCCATTATCAGTCCAATGGATTTCGCTGCCTTTTGATCCTTGGAATAGTTTTTCCACGAAACATTGCCATTTTCTTGCGCCGGTTCTTGGTATTTTCCATGATGAATACGAACTGTTATAAAATCACTTGATAATTGATGGGATTTAGCAGATTTTGCTCGAGAATGTTGTTTATAACCAGAATGCAGTGCGAATGCTTGCTTCCTTGCTGCGATGTAGACTTTTATATAAACATAAATCATCAGAATTAATGGTGAATAAAAGGCCACAATCGAAATGAATAACGTATAATACAGGTTATTCGGAAACCTACATTCTTTCAATAATATCGACCTCGTAAAAGATGTTTCATTCAGTGGTTGGTCTAAATGGAAGAAACAAATCGATTCATTGAGAGAAAATGTCTTGATCTGCCTACGAGATGTTTCTTGAGATGTTTCGAACAAAACCATAGGGAGAAAAGCAATGATCGCCGAACTTATCCATATGAATAACAGCCAATAGTACCATCTTTTCGATATGAATAAGCTTGGATGTTCAATTGGTTTGGAAATCGCCGTGTAACGCTCTAATCCAATAGTGCATAAAGCAAAAATCGATGCCGTACAAGCGAAAACGTTCACCGAATACCAATAATCACAGAGAAATTTCAAATGTCGAGGAAACAACCAATACTCATCGTTCGTCATTCCGAACATAAACCCAAACGGCATGACGAATAATCCAATTATAAAATCGGCAAACGCTAATGACGCAATATAATAGTACGTCGATGAGTGCAAAGCGATTTCACGAACAACAACGTAAATGATTGATAGATTTCCAAAAATTGTCAATAGACATAGTAATAAAAGAAAAAATCCAATAGGATATGCTTGCCATTGTACTTCTACGATTGTTGTGTTTGTTGTTAAAGAAAATAGTCTCATGCTTGTATGAAATCAGTCAAATGTTAATTCTATGAGTTTTTATATTGCTCGGAGAGAAAAGAATCATGTTAATGTATCGTTTAGTCAAAAAGAAATAACAGCAGGAAAAATAGTTGTTATTGCAACAGATCCGTCGGATGTCATTTGGAAAGTCAATAACACGGTGACTCAAGCAATAATTATGCGAAAGAGGAGAAGAAAAGACGAATCCAACAATAACTGAAAATGAGAAGCGGATACTACCAAAAAGACTGTTAAGTCGTTCGGAAAGAGAAAATGATAGTAATCAACTGTTCTTTTCTTCCTGTCGATGTTTTATCATTCTTCTTTTCTTGAGTAACCATCTATGTAAATGCTTTTTCTGACAGATTGCAATCTACAATACATTCTCTTGGGACACAAAAGACGAAACAAAAAATTGCACGTCTCACATGTCGATCGGATTGTATTATCATATTACAGGAAGTTCCATAAATAATTTGTTACAACACATAACTGCACTTGCTCTTTGATTGACATAACCATCGCGTTTGATCTTTCTTTTTAGTCGATGTAGTACTCGAAACGATTATGACGTGAATATAACAGCAGCGGTTGTTTCGTTGTCAACATTCATATTTTTTGTAGAGAATTTATATTTATGAGATGGGACTTAATGTAATAAGCGAAGCTTTTATCCTATTTAGTTGTCTATTATAATAAAAGTAATTTATGAGATTCGCATTTTTTACTGTGGAATAATACGAGAGTGATAACGTTCAGAAGGAACTTCGGAAGTCATTATTGATCAATGAGTTTTTTCATTGTTTCTATTATATTTCCATCTCATTTGCAGCTGTACGCATTGTAACTACCAATATCCACTCAATTAAAGCTCATAACCAACATTAAAAATAGCGATTACGTAAACATCTACAGAGTATCTTCCGCTACACATACACAAGGACACAATGTGCGCAATGTGCTTGTAGTTGTGTGTCAAATGACAGAAATTTAATAAATCATCCAAACTACTAAATAAGTCCAAAATGACACACATCTCCGAAGACAGTCGCTAATTACTAACCTAATTATACACTTTCAATTTGATAACAGCGATGTTCTATATCAATGATGCTGTCACTTTGCTTGTAATGCGAATTGAGGATATGGATAAAGCGAACACACTCATTTTGGAATACCATGTTTTTGGTCGAACGACATTTGGTCGACGAAGTTTTGTCGACAAAGTTTTGTCGAACGTCTTTTTTGTCGAATGTTTTTCGTAGAAAAGCATTTCGTCGACACAATATTTTGTCGAATTATATATTGTAGAAAAACATTTCGTCGACAGAATATATTGTCGATAGCACATTTCGTCGAAGGATCATTCTATATTGTTCTTTTCATTTGCTGATTAGTCAGGGCACGGTTCAATTTTCTCTAATTATCTTTATATGTTTGATAAAGGAATAAAATATTCGAAATTAGAACAATAATCCAATATTCTATAAATAATGATCATCTACATCTGTATTTGACATTTACACTTTTCTGTTTCTGCTTAACATTATATTACAACTCACTGACCATTTACTGAATATGCGTGACAATGATGTGAAGTTTTCCACGACATCAAAACGAAGAGNGCCATGAAAAGATTTTTAATAGAAGTTCATGATGATGTTCATTTTTCAAACGAATAGCAAATATACCGCTCAACGAGAGATATCCGAAACAAGGTAACCAACAGATAAGGAATGTACCCATAATCAGTCCAATAGATTTCGCTGCCTTTTGATCCTTGGAATAGCTTTTCCACGAAACATTGCCATTCTCTTGCGTCGGTTCTTGGTATTTTCCATGATGAATACGAACTGTTATAAAATCACTTGATAATTGATGGGATTTAGCAGATTTTGCTCGAGAATGTTGTTTATAACCAGAATGCAGTGCGAAGGCTTGCTTTCTTGCTGCGATGTATACTTTTATATAAACATAAATCATCAGAATTAATGGTGAATAAAATGCCACAATCGAAATGAATAACGTATAATACAGATTGTTCGGAAATCTACATTCTTTCAATGATATCGACTTTGTAACGGATGTTTCATTCAGTAGTTGGCCTAAATGGAAGATACAAATCGATTCATGGAGAGAAAATGTCTTCATCTGCCTACGAGATGTCTCTTGAACTGTTCCGAACAAAACTATAGGGAGAAGAGCAATGATCGCCGAACTTATCCATATGAATAACAGCCAATAGTACCATCTTTTCGATATGAATAAGCTTGGATGCTCAATTGGTTTGGAAATTGCCGTGTAACGCTCTAATCCAATAGTGCATAAAGCAAAAATCGATGCTGTACAAGCGAAAATGTTCATCGAATACCAATAATCACAGAGAAATTTTAAATGTCGGGAAAACAGCCAATACTCATCGTTCGTCATTCCGAACATAAATCCAAACGGCATGACGATTAATCCAATTAGAAAATCGGCGAATGCTAATGACGCAATATAATAGTACGTCGATGCGTGCAAAGCAATTTCACGAACAACAACGTAAATGATTGATAGATTTCCAAAAATTGTCAATAGACATAATAATAAAAGAAAAAAACCAATGGGATATGCTTGCCATTGTATTTCTACGATTGTTGTGTTTGTTGTTAAAGAAAACAGTTTCATGTTTGTATGAAGTTAGTCAAATGTTAGTTGTATGAGTTTTTATATTGCTTGGAGAGAAAAGAATCATGTTAATGTATCGTTTAGTCAAAAAGAAATAACAGCAGGAAAAATAGTTGTTATTGCAACAGATCCGTCGGATGTCATTTGGAAAGTCAATAACACGGTGACTCAAGCAATAATTATACGAAAGAGGAGAAGAAAAGANTCAAATGTTAGTTGTATGAGTTTTTATATTGCTTGGAGAGAAAAGAATCATGTTAATGTATCGTTTAGTCAAAAAGAAATAACAGCAGGAAAAATAGTTGTTATTGCAACAGATCCGTCGGATGTCATTTGGAAAGTCAATAACACGGTGACTCAAGCAATAATTATACGAAAGAGGAGAAGAAAAGACTGTTAAGTCGTTCGGAAAGACAAAATGATAGTAATCAACTGTTCTTTTCCTTCTGTCGATGATTTGTCGTTCTTCTCTTCTTGAGTAACCATCTATGTAAATGTTTTTTTTTTCTGACAGATTGCAATCTACAATACATTCTCTTGAGATAAAAAAGTTGAAACAAAAAAATTGCACGTCTTACATGTTGATCGGATTGTATTATCATATTACAGGACGTTCCATAAATAGTTGATTACAACACAGAACTGCACTTGCTCTTTGATTGACATTACCATCGCGTTTGATCTTTCTTTTTAATCAATGTAGTACTCGAAACGATTATGACGTGAATATAACAGCAGCGATTGTTTCGGTGTCACATTCATATTTTCTGCAGAGAATTTATATTCATGAGATGGGACTTAATGTAATAACCGAAGCTTTTATCCTATTTAGTTGTCTATTATAATAAAAGTAATTTATGAGATTCGCATTTTTTACTGTGGAATAATACGAGAGTGATAACGTCCAGAAGGAACTTCGGAAGCCATTATTGATCAATCAGTTCTTCATTGTTTCTATGATATTTCCATTTCATTTGCAACTGTACACATTATAACTACTAATATCTACTCAATTAAAGCGGAGAACCGACATTGAAAGTAACAGTTACGTATAGACATCAACAGAGCATCTTTCGCTAAATTTACACAAGGAAACAATGTGTACAATGTGCTTGTAGTTGTTTATTAAATGACAAAAAGTTAATAAATCATCCAAACTACTAAATACGTCGAAAATGACATACATCTCCGAAAACAGTCGCTAATTACATCCAATTTGTTAATAGCGATGTCCTATGTGAATGATATGGCACTTTCCTTGTAATTCGAGGGTGAGGATATGGATAAAGTAAACACGCTCGTTCTGTATATTCAATCGTGACCGAAAGAAGTAATAAACGAGGTTATTCTTTTTTTTTTCTTCACATTTTCCCAATCAGATATGCGTATGATTCATGACGACTGCTGTGATAAATATTGTATTTTGACGATATAGTATATATTAAAAAAACACGACTAGAGCATTTACCTTCTTCATATTGTTTTCATGTATGTCATGTATTAGTAATAACCATTGAGAGGAAGTGAGTTTTAAAGAAATTAGTCATTCACTAAGAAGTTAGTCACTGTGTTCCAAAATTTTGAAAATATCGACTTAATACATAGTACGTTTATACAATCTTGAGAGTGGGAGCGAAGGTGAAATAATCTGAGCTAGTCACGGTAGGACAAAGTACACAAATTCATCCACATATGCATCCGTTAATACGTCAGATTCTTATTTAGAAAACAATATCACTGTGTATAGATCTCAAAGTTGACGCATGTTGTCTTCTGAAATGAGAATATAATATTAACAGTTCAAAATTTTTAATTTTAGATCGATTTATGGACTCATAATGGAACGTGCGCTAGATATTGCACATACTTTCAGTAAAACTCGTCATGAAGATGCGGAGAACTTGACTCTGATTTGGCTTGATGTTCGAACTAATAAAAATAATGACACTAGCAAACGTTCAATAATTACCGAACAGTTTCATCATATTTTCAACAATGTCTACACATTTGATGATATTGATGCGTTTATAGATCATACGACTGAGGTTCGACACGAATTCATTTTCCTCATTATAACTGATGCTTCAATTTCATTGGCTAATATTGGACAAATATTAGACCGGGCTGGACAAATTTACTCTCTTTACATATTGCAAAATGAGGATGCAATGATTCAGCATGAATTGGAGTTGAAAAGATTCCGAGGTCGATTTTCAACCGCAACAGAGATGTGTGTTCAATTACGAAAGGATGCAACGAAATGTGAACACGATCTGATTGGTTTCCACGCTGTTGGCAATAAGAATCGCACAAATGACGAACAAGAAGCGAATTTCATGTATGCTCAATTGTCAAAGGAATATCTTCTTGATATTGCGAATAGTGAAACGAATGATATAACAGAGATGATCGAATATTGTCGTCATAAATACGTCGGTAATCAACATGAACTCAATCGTATCAATGAACTGGAGAAAAACTATTCCAATCATTCACCTGTCTGGTGGTACACGTGCGATGGATTCTTGTATAAAATGTTAAATAAAGCATTACGACTACAAGATATCGAAACGCTTTATGCTATGCGCGTCTTTACTAAAGAACTTCATGAACAACTTGTTAATTTACATCATTCACAACGGAATGACTTCATGAACTCGGGTAAAACTATTCTTTATCGTGGTCAACATATGTCATTAAATGAGTTTCTTCCATTGAAAAATAATCAAGGCGGTCTTGTCTCCATGAATAGTTTCTTATCAACTAGTAAGAATATAAACGTAGCTAAAGTGTTTGCTGGTGATAATTCATATATCTTGGATGATACAATAGTTGCCGTTCTTCTAAAGATTCATGTTACAATTAATGATGCTGAAGACATACCACCATTTGCGTGTATTGATGGAGTTAGTTTCTTTGCGAGTGTTGAAAATGAAGTTCTTTTTTCAATGGGAACTGTTTTTCGAATCGAAAGTATTACGGAACAGACTTCCGACGGTAATTTTTGGCTGATTGAATTGAACTTAACCAACTTTAATGATCCACAATTAACTGAATTGACACAATATATGAGGGAACAGGTGCAACATGCATTTCCACGCGACCGTCTGTACAATCTCTTGGTTCACATTGGACGACATACACAGGCCATGCGATTTTTACAATTAGCATTGCAAGAAGTGAAGAATAGCGATCAACCTTCTCAAGCAGCATTACGTCATCAACTCGCTTTTATCTTTCACGAAATGGGAGATCTCCAGGAAGCCATTGCAGAGTACGAACGTTCGCTGACGATTTTTTTATCGTTTTTAGCAAACGATGATCCCAAACTTGCTGTTACGTATGCGAATATGAGTAGTGTTTATCGTGATTTAGGTGAACTTGATCATGCTTTGGCATACATTCAACGAGCTTTGAATATTGATGAGCAGCATAAAAGTCATGAAACAATTCTAGCGGCTCGATTTCATTGTATGGGTATGATCTTTTATGATCAAAAGAAAGTCGATCAAGCGATCGAACAATTCGAAAAAGCGCTATCAATTTGGACGAAACATTTACCACCGACACATCCAAATATTGCTGAGTTATTAAATAATTTAGCTACAATATACTATCAACAAAAGCGTTACGATGAAGCTTTGCGCATGTACGAAAAGTGTTTAGATATCGAAACGAAATCTTTACCCCCCGATCACCCGTCATTGGCAATTACTTATAACAATATTGCATTGACTTATTGTCATAAAGATCAATATTCAGATGCATTGGATTTCAGTCGTAAAGCAATTGAATTAAGCAGTCGATCATTAGGTGAGCAACATTCAAATACGCAAATCTTCCAGAATACACTCGAAATCATTCGACAGAAACTATTCGGACCTTTAGAAGGTGAAGATATTGTTGAATGAAAAAAGAAACTTGGATTTATTTTTTTCGAAAATAAATCGTATTACTCATTTATTCGCCACGAAAATGTTTGTACTTTTTCTATCCATTGATTTCGAAAGTTGATGTATAGAGAAATGTTGTCACGTTTCTTCCAGTGTAGGAGTATCTGAGTCACATCGATATAAATCGTGACAATCAGTAACTTTTTTTCTGTTCTGTTGAATAAAGATTGAAGTATTTCTTTTCAAAAGGATACAAAGAAAAATTCGCTTCTGTGATTTCTTCATTGCACTATCGGCTTGATCACGCCAGCATCATCCGCTTTTTCTCTTTTGTACATTTCATTGAAAATGAAATAAAAAGTCTTCTCTTCGAGTTACAAAGGTACAAAGTTTCCTTTCAGACATGCCAACAAATGAAACATTCAATGACAAGTACTCGATGTCACCTTCCTACAAAGATCTTCTCATCGATTTCTGGAATACGATCATTTGGTATTATTCAAACAATCGAAGATCATCTAAAAACTTCATGCACAACTCGATGGGGTCATTTAATTTCAATCGCTCGGATGTTCTCTGTATTATTTTCATCTCAGTATTCTTTACGTTGATGCGATACAACTTTCAATCAATCGTGTCAAAGGTGTGTTTGTTTATAATAAAACAATCTGCGATTGAATTGTTGATTTAGAAGTTTACCAAATGGCTTCAACTGACACTTGCGAATGAGAAGAAATGTTCTGAATCAGCATGGAAATTTCTTTTCTATACTTGGGCATGGTCTTATTGTTGCTATTTAGTTAAATATCGATACAATTATTTCGATGAACCATATTCAGTTTGGGATAGTAAGAAGAAATTTTCTTTTCTTTCACCATAAAAATTCTTTTTCTTTCTGCAGATTGGTCAGCTGGCATGTTCGTTCCACTTGACATCAAAATTCTTTACTTTATCCAATGTGGTTTTTATATTCATTCAATTTATGCGACGCTCTATTTAGACTCGAGACGAAAAGATTTTTACATTATGATTCTCCACCATGTCATCACAGCAACACTTATTTTTGTTTCGTATGCAATTCGGTAAGTGAATTTTATCAAGAACAAAAAATAGTACAGAAACTTTTTTTTCTGTCAAGCTATCATAGAGTGGGTTTGTTAGTCCTCTTCTGCCATGATATTGCTGATATTTGGCTTGAATTAACGAAAATTATGCGGTATCTTAATACTAAACAAGATAATCGATGGGAACAAGCATCGTATCTCGGATTTTCTCTACTTGTTGTTTGTTGGTAAAGTAAAATCTTTTATTATTCGAGAATTAATGACTAAATTTTATATTAGGTTTACCTTTCGATTATATTGGTATCCGTTGAAAGTGCTCTATTCGACTGGAGTTGTTGCTGTTTACCGTACTTTAGATCGAGGTCTTCATCTCTATTTGCCATTTAACATTCTCCTTTGGATTTTGTTTCTTTTGAATACTTATTGGTTTTTTGTAAGGAACATTTTTACGTAATGGATGATTGGAACTTGCTTCTTCGTTTTTTTTTCATCTTTAGTTGATACTCAAAGTACTACAAAATGTAGTTTGTGGACGTTTAACTCAATCAGGTGATGTCAGAGAAGAGGATGAAGAAAAGTAAGTGGCAAAGTTTTTCAAGTGTCATATTTCTCGAAGAATTCTTGTAGATTATCGACGTCAAAAGGCAAATATCTACATAAAAAACGAATGAGTTAAACTGAAATATGTACCATTGTCTGCTTTCTATCTTTTCATTTCTCAATAAATCCAAGAACATTACGGACATCAGTTATTTCGCGTATGAATGTACCGATTCACGATAGCAGATGATCGCTCGCATGCTTAAGCAAATATGAAAACTATTGTTATACCGGAAGAAAGTACAATTATTCGTCGGAGGTTTTACTGTGAACCTCTGCTTGCTTGTTTCTTCCTTTTGTACGTGACGAAATGCAAACTCACATACTCGTTCATCAAAAACAACAGAGAGAGGAAATGATTTTGGAAATACGTCGATATGTAGTCAGTAAGAACACCTTCAAGATTCACTGATATGAATCACCTGCAGAGAAACAGCTGGTCTTTGATTTATTTTCACGAAAATGTTTTGATAATACCAGGAAGGCCAAAATGAATTAGACTAACTATCCAGAGATGATAATTAGGGCAACAGGTATTGCATAGATCGTACCGATCATATATACGTACCAATACATGAATTGTAAAAACGGGATTGTGATTCATACAAAGATGAATCGTTGATGAAATGCAATAGAAGAAATTCAAAGGGATTTCGTGAAGCAACAAGAAAACGTTCACGCCGAAGATAATCCGATAAGTCTAATTACGTAGAAACGTGGTTGAATAGGAGCAGTTGTAAAATATTCATTTGATTAGCAGAGTTTGATATTGCAAAATTCTACTAAAGGAAAAAGTATATGACAAAAAATGAATTTTGATCAATTAAAGCACTGCAGCGACTGATGATCGACTTAATTGACATAATTCGACAACATATTAAAGAAGTCTATTACATCATTTCGTTTATTCAGGGTTAAGTAAAGTAGTAGAACTTTACTTTCGAAGTTTTGTTCTAGAAGTTCTTCTCTTGAAAGCCACCAAAGCGTTAATAGATGTATACTTTCAAGAGAATCGCTTATCAATCGTTAGTCAGCTGTATATGGCAGTTATGTAAAACAGAAAGTAGTCATGTGTCTGACGTGAGGTGGCTCTCTCTTTGCTTCTTAGTTGTTCTTTGTAGCTTACACGTAAATCAATGTATTCATGAATCGTCCATAAAACTATCCGAGATTGGTTTTCAATTCCAAGCAAGTTCTTTCTACATTTATCATCGAGAACGATCTCTTGAAAATATGTTCGATGCTATGTAATAGAAATCTTCCATGCCGAATGTATTATATCGACGCTCTCATATCAAATCGATGTCGATTATTTCAAGGTAATAGAAATCTTCATGTAAATGTTATTTCATCATCAATGAACTATTCAAGAGTTGGGCTAGTGCGCAATACTCAACTGCTCTCAATGTCAATTATGCTCATCCGCTGTAGTTGAAACTCGCTATTTTATTTGCGAAGCGAACTTCATATAGACGTGTCTGCTAAGCTCATATTGGAATCTTTCGATATCGATGTACTCGGCTTCTCAAAAAGAATATGAATATGTGTCGACAAGACGCGAACTACACCTGTTTTTACAATTCAATAAGTGTGGACATATGTATTTTATAACATCGAATGACGATTCTTAACAATAAAACTTTCAGTGCCAGTAGTGCAACTGTATGCTTAACTGGCTCATCGAATATTCTTGCTAGTAAGACCACGGATAATTCGATCATTGTAGTCGCTGCGTACAGTAAGCAAGTAATTAGTTTTCATGATTGGATTTCAAGTATCGATAATGTCACACTGGTTGCGAAGAATTGAAGCGAGGAAAATATGTTTGTTGGACCCTATGTTGGATTTACTCGGTCAAATGAAAAAACGAATTCGTATCTGAGCTATGCTTATGGTTTTTATGTGTATAAAATCTTCGATATTCAAGTAGCGTCTCCCGAGCCAACAATCGTTGCCGGTAGGAAAGATATGTACGGTTCTGCACTCAATCGGTTCACTGGTCCCATTGAAATAGGTATCGAGAGAATCGAGAATCTCTATATAGTCGGTTCTCACCAATCGTATTCAACTTTTTTTCATAATTGGGTACATCAACAAAGAACGGCACAACAATTGCTTTGGTGGAAATGGTATGGGAACGAGAAATAATCAACTCATGGAAATTCTGGCTAGAGTGAGAATATGCTTAATTTGCCGTAAGACGTTTCGAACAATTATGAAGGCACATTTCTGTACGTTGCTGATACGAAAAATGGATGTATTATTAGATTTGAACTCATTTAACTATTCTGCTCAAACTGTGAAAGAGCAGAGATTGCATGCAGACGTATGAACCGACACAATATAAGAAACTCGATTTACTCTCCTCTCTTATTCTATGTTTTACTTTGAAAACACATTTTCATTTCAGCAATACGACCGTATAGTCGTTAATGGATGTAGACTAAGAAACTCTTGAATGGCCATAAAATGTATTTATTCATAATTCTCCAGAGAACACAGATACTAAATTTAGAAATGTAGACTTTTTGTTGAAGCGGTATCAGGTAAAGTTCTGACATATTTTTCATTACACTAAATTATAATCTCGTAATTCAGCGATAAAAGCTTATTCGTGTCTTTCACATAATCGTGATTGAATTAGGTTAAAAAAATGAAAGAAACCAATGTAATCACAGTTACTTGTTCATTTTTAACGACTTTCTCATCGTTGATTAGATTCTAACTTATATCAATACAAATAAGAATGACAAACACCGAAGAAGCTCAATGTCTGTTAGCTACTGGCGTCTGATAATTAACTATATGTGGCTTCACAGTCCTTCGACGAAATCCGAAAACTGTTTTCGTGAAATTCGGTAAGAAGAATACGGAAATGATAGACAATATCATTTCCAATAAACTCGGGAGGAAAAAGAAGTATTTCATTTGTAGATTTTCAGATACCGGTGACAGTGTGTACATGTAGATAAGGCTGTTAATCGTCCCTGGATACCAAGTAATCATGAAAAAGATAGCAAGTAAGATGAGATACGCGGATAACTTCCATTTGCGTTTCCGATCTCGTTGTCTTTTCCGTTTCTGCCAAAGCACTCGAACAATTAAAACCACGTTTGCTACAGTTATTATAGTCAATGGTATGAATGTATTTACAACAAAATCATATAATGTAGCTACAGGTTGACTGTATGCGTAGCACGGCAAACGGCAGAGGAGCTGGTTAAAAATGATAGAAAAAGTGAATGTAGATGTAGTGTGAACAGTTCTATAAAACTTACAGAATTATAATCCCATCGGTCTTCGCAGGAATGAAGAACAATAACAACGAAATAGAATGCGTAAGAATAAATGATTGCAGTTAATATCGGGAGAAAATGAAGAAAAATTCGTTTTCTTCTTGTTAAGAAAAGACCATTATGAAATACAATTAAATATCGCTCAATTGAACCATAAGCGGCCACCCATATCAGTGTAGTGATCAATGAATAAGCCCACCAGTTCCACCATAAACAAAAACTTGCTGTTGCAGAAATAACCCTTTGCCGTCGGTTTTGCAACAAGGCGATCGGATAATTGATAATCATGTCCATAAAACAGAGAGTAACTAATACAAGAGTCAGATGGTGTTGAATTGCAATCTTCTTTCGTTGTCGATAAAAATAAATGAAGATACTGATTGAACACGGGACCGATATACTTAACAAAATAATCATAATCCAAAACTCTGCATCTAAGACTGGTGATTCGACGTCGTCCTCCATCATGAATATGTCAGAAGAGGAGTGAAACTAGCCGATATCTTTCATAAATATATGTCAGAAAAAAACTCCAGAAAATAAGAACAGAGAATGTTTCTTTATGCATATTGCACGTTCAGAATGTCGATGCTATTAATAAACATATCATCTTTGTCATTAATTTTCCATGCTATTCACAGTTGGTTAATTTGATGAAAGTGCGTCGTTTAAATCTCGATAAAAGTGGTCCATAAATATTCGAGAAAGGTAGATGAATAAAACACATCACTGCTTTTGAGAGATTTTTTGTACTAATTTGATTAAATTGTGCTTTTTTACAGCTATAATCACGTGCAACGAAACAACGCTTCATGATAAATGTGGTCTTGTAGTGTAAATATTACCGTTCGTACTAGATACTTTTAATTAATATAGTGTAGAATGCCAGTATCATCAATTAAAAAAATGCTGACCTTCATGTACAGAGTACAAAGTGTAAAGTTATAATACTGTGAAAGTATTCAGATTCGTATTAATTATATTATAAAACAATATTCGATCTTGGTAGAAACAACGGGATTTTACTTCACTACACGATATGATTCCGAATCGATTATGACGAAAGTTATTAAATTGGTTTTGATTTGTGCTTAACATCTGTGGATTTTCGATCATTGTTTCTCGAAATAAATTGATAAGAAAAAGAGTATTGACGAATAATTTCCGAGAAAATAGTACGCATCTCATAATTAAAAGTTTTCATCCTTCAGCGAAAATTCGAAGTCATAAACTGCTCATGTTGTTTTTTGTCAAAATAGATTTAAAGTACAACTGTAGATCTATAAAAGGCCAAAAAGAACAATCCGATATTATGAATAAAATACATCGCTTTCTCATTCAATATTGTTTTCATGTTTATGATGACAATGTGCTTATTTGCCATGTCAATGTAATGAATTGTTGGAAAGAACTACCTTCTCTGGTTAAGCTTTGTCTTCAACGAGTGTTTAATTATGAAGAAATTGAAAGAGCTATTGGTTGGTGCTTAAAATATAGATCATCCTGTTCTAGGCATAGAGATTGCTGTTCAAATCTATGCGCTGGATTATACGGCCGATGCTCGTAAATATGAACTGCTGAAACTTAAAATAAAATAAGAATTTTATTAAAAAATCATCTAGAGAATGTTTATTTTATGCAAGTCTCACGTTCTATAGGCTCTCATATATGTGCGGTATATTATCAGTGCAATTGATGAAAAAAAATTCTATAATTGTTCATGTACTTGTTTCAGGAAGTGAACAAGTATATTGCACTTTTCGTGTAGCAAGGTAATTTCATGATATGGTACTTCAATATCGAAGTGGTGTGAAAGATAACAAGTAAATTGTAATTTGAATCTGTTGTGTTGCTCTGGTGAATTTTCAACGATTACTGGAAGAATGTATCTGAGAATTGAATTCCTGTTTCTTGTCTAGTTTTCGATCTACTTGTATGAAGAATAAAATTTATTTTAAGAAATTTGCTACAATATCTCTATACTAGGAATTTTCCAACTCATCTAATTATCTATCTTAGTTTTACATGTAAAACAATCGTTTCACAATTGATGGAAAACTTGTGTAATATTCTGTGTGTTTTTACCAATTCCTGCAGAAACACAACATCATTGTTAAAATAATAGATTTAGTTATTCAAAGGTCGACTCTGCAGGTACTAATTACAAGAATGATATTGAACTGACAAAGGCTTGAATGATTATCTTTTATTCAGCTTTCTATTCCAATGTAGAATCTACCAGAACACCATGAGTTCGAGAGAAAACACAATGCAAAGGGACGAAAGCGATGTTTTATTTGCTAATACTGTTCAATACCTCACACGTTAAGTGTTACAATTGCTTGTCGTTTCTAGTTATTTATTTCTTTTTTTATCATTTCCGGAAAATGCCGACGGTTCCGCACGCTATTGATATTCACGTGTTTAATGCTGATTCTTATAGCCAATTTTTATTGTACTGATCAGCTATCTCTCCGCTCTTCTGAATTAATTGCGTATAAGCTTGTTCTGTTGATTATGCTTTGGACATCGAAGTCTATTGAACACATTCGAACAAAGTCTAATAGTGTATTACGTTCCGCTAACAAGTTGCATTGCCTATTATTGCGTTTATTCTTCGTACTTGATTTTTCGGTATCCATGTGAAAATGTTTTCGACTCGATATTGCCTCTTCATGGTTCTACTTGCGCATATAGTGACTTTAATCTTGCACAGTGCGATACTATTGTCGATTCGAGAGTGACAACTATTCTCACTGTTTTATGCATCCTTTCTCTGATATTTCGTGTTGTGTGGCAAAAGCGTCACTGTCATCAAAGACGTAATCAATTCAAGGTATCTAACTGGTTATACACCGAAGAACAGTGTTACTCACTGATATCTGTCTAATATCATGTTGTTTGTCTCACTACTTTGTCAGAACTCTAACACAAATTACGCATGTACCGTTTTGACCGTTGCCATCGTATCCATTGTTCGTCTTCATCCATCGAATTCAACTATTATATTATTGATTTTGTAAGAAAAAACGTTTTTCGAATTCAGTCACCAATGATAGTTCTCATTTCTTTTAATCTACATGTGAAACTAATGTGTGGGTATGTAAGATACACACCCATCCTCAACTAAGCACAATAAACTATGTTAGTGTAAATGAAGAAAGAATGAACGTCCTCACACTCTCACCCACGCCCTGCTTTAGAACGTTATAGGACCAAACTTTAATGCAAGCGTTAAGTACAATTTTCAATAACAACAGTTTGATATTTTTGTTTATTTGGGTGCAATTGATTGCGAATAGAATGCTTTCTCTACATCATTTTCATCAAACAAAACCGTTTCGGTGGTGTCACATATACCTAAACGATAGTAAAGATTAACCATTAAAAAGATTTGGAAGACATACCCCATGAATCGAGCTTATTATTGATATATTCCTGACGTAGTGATGTAAGAACACAACGACCAGTTGGCGGTACTTCATCATCAGCAGCACCTCGCTTAGAATAAATTCTTAACTCACGACCTGACCCAAGTAAAATTCCATCGGGTAGTGTATATCGAAATTCCCTTTTTGAATTGAGACGTCGTTTCAAGATCCATCTTGAAATATTGACTTCAGTCTTGGAACGATTCACCAAACTAATGTATGTGCCATCGGGAGGGCATACTTTACACACGCAGAAAACTAATATTATTCAACTATATTTTCAATTAGATACTCACGAATGCCAATCGGTCCTTTATTATTAATTTTGACGACAAGTTTCCTCGTCTTTGTACTTTCAATTGATGGAGGTGTGCAGACAACCACTTGCTGGTTCTGCATTTGAATGGCATCCAATAAATTACAGTAGACAATAATTTCACTCTCTAGCTCGATTTTTCTAAACCAAAAGGAAAATGTTATTCTGATTTTGCAACCATTGGTGAATTATTCTAACCGTTGTCGCGTCTCTTCGATATGACATACGATAGCCATGATACTTTCCTGTAAACTTTGTAGTTCTTTGGATTGTTCTTCAAGTATCTGCTGATTTTGAGTTTGAACAGATTGTAACTGCGATTCTAACGTCGCTAATTAAGATGTGAAACATGATTTTAAAATTAGAATTCAAACAATGAACTGAACTTACAGTACGTACTCTCCATCTTCAATAGCAATTCTTTTTTCTTCGAACAACTTTTCTGCACTTGTTCATGTTCCACACTGAGTATTTGTGTTTGAGCTACGATATCAGTTTGTTGATATTTCAATATTTTCTTAACTTCTGCATCCAGGTGTGTCATTTTCATTTGATAGTACTCAGCTAATTTATAATCAACTGCCTTATAGAATTGTTCAAAATCGTTCCGTATTTTCTTGACAATTTTGTCAAACTCAAACATCGAAAATTGTTTGACATCAACTGTCAATGATTCGAATAGACTTAAATCAAACAGAGAATATATCGGAATAGAAAAAGAAAGAAAAAACAGATGCACTCACTGTTTTGAATGCGAAACGAATTCCTTATAAAAAGCCGTTTGATTCTTCAAGGCTTGTGTACAGAGTAGCAATGCAAATGTTTCTTTCTTGGATTGACACCAGTCGGATATTATCGTCAAATGTTGATGAAATGTGTTTTTCCATATTGCACAAACACTGTCAACTTGCCGTTCCATGTCTGCATAAGCTGTACGTAGATCAGCAAGAGTAGATGATGATTGAATCAATTCTTGTTCGAGTTTGAGACGACGTTCATCTTTCCAATGGAACACATGTTTGTATGTTCCAATTTGTAGTTGAGAGAGTTCGAATTCTAAATCGTAATTAACTTTTTCCTGATTAATTTGCATGAGATTAGATTGTACACCGAGATAACATTGTTCGGACTCTGTATCGATAATACAATTATCTGGTCGACAATTGGCCAAAAGTTGAATATACTTTGCATTCTCTGATTCCAACTGTTGAACATAATCAACAAAGACTTGAAGACGTTTATTCAATTCAGTCAATGTATATTTCTCATGTTGATATTGCGTACTAAACTCAGTTTGTAGTTCTTGAACATTAGTGAATGCCGATGATATGTAATTAACTGTATAGTCAAGCGATGCAAGCTGACCTTGGTATGTATCAATGGAACTATCATCCTCCTTTTCGTCTTGCTTACTCATAATGGATGGTGGACCACACGACATTTTTCGTTGTTGCGCAGAGAAAGAGTTTAAAGACAAATATTTTTTTATTGACTATTATATATCATCGCTGCGTCTCATTTCGATGCGATTATATCAGGACAAGGGGGAAAACCACAAAATAGAAAAACTGCTAAAATAAAAAGCAAGCCAATGTGATTTTTGTCCGTTTCACTTTCAATGTAAATTGATACGAGGTAGCATGAAAAATAAAGTAGAATATTTGTTGTGCGGCAGTCTAATGTTGTTCGAACAATATTTGAATGAAAAACATTTTGGTGAGTAGCGGCAATACAATGTAAATATTTGAGAATACATTCGACGTGCTCGCAATGTTGTCTGAAGAACATCAGCCCACTTTATAATACGATCAAATACATTAGGATTGTCGGGAACGGTCTTTTATTTTTCTTTACTATTGTTTGTGGATCAGTATCGAAAGGTTGATCTTTAAATTTCGTCGCATTTCTAGGGAGTATTGTTGCGGAATCTGATTTCGATGTTGTGCAATAACTTTTTAATCTTCGGTTCAAAAGAAATTCGATAAAACAACAAAGATAAGAAGTATTCTGATTGGTGGAATAAATGAAATGAAATATTCACAAAGAAACAATTAAGAATCTTTTGCTAAAGTCATACGTTTTGATACATACGAGAGAACTAATCGTGGTAATACAAGTAGAAATAAAACTATAGGTGCAATTAGTAAATGTGGATATAGCATATCTTTATAAGTTTGAATTTTGTTGAAATAAAGTTTTTGATGAGATTTCGTTGCTTCTAGAATAATTCGTGAAATAAGAAATGTATTCACAATACACCAGATTCCTGTTTGACTATCATTATTATCGTTTTCTTAAACTAAGTGTCAATGCGTTGAATCATGAATATATGTTGAAATAGTTAGTTTATTGAAGCTGCAGAAAGGTTCTACTTATGTAGATTTGTTAGACAAACGATGGATAGATAGACTTAGCGGATTATTTTGGGAGAAAAAAAACTGCAATACAGAACAACTAGCGATATTCATAGAATTATCTCTAGTTAATCAATGTTCGTTTTTGAAAATTTCCTTGACGGCACCCTTGACAGCTTTTTTGCCGATTTCCGTGATCACTTTTGGAATTTCTAAATTGATGTTAAGCACATAAATATTCACTTTTCGATATCAAATTTTGCTTACTGATGGCATCAACTGCATTGTGTTGAGAGCCGATGAATAAAGTCATCAAGATAGCGACGATCACAACAAGAAGAACAAGCTTTGGCATATTTTTGTAATTTGAATAGAGCGAATGAATACTTGGCCTGTTAAACACTGATTCTTATATACACAGCGTTATTGTTTAAACAAGACTTTTCCCACCTTTGCTCAACCAATTGAAAACTGACAACGGCAGAAAATAGATGTACGCAGATATTTTTCTCTCAATTTACAATGAGCCTTGTAGGTGATGTTTTTATCTTCTTATCTTAATATTTTTCATAGTGCAGAACAAAAGCTTACTCTTGGGAAATAAACCATATAATTACGTTTATGTCATATTGCTGTCGCCTTCGTATTGGTCGGATGATTGTATAAAACGTCATGTTCGAACAGCAGCATCTGTAATTTACATTTGCAACAAAAAAAAACTTCTTCTACTGCAACTATGAAAGTATTTCTTCTCTTTTTCTACACTGTACTGTCTTGTATGGCCATCGATCGAGTTTCGTTGCCAGATATAGACCGAAGATATCTAGTCGAAATGCTTGTCACACATGAGACCATGACAAACGAAGAATCGACGCAAGTAATATATGAATTGGAGAATTATTACACGGGCTTACGTGAAGGAATTCTCGACTGTGGGCCACCCGCACAAATTGATACGGCTTTTCATTGGCATATTCTCAATACGCGTGCTTACGCAGCTTTTTGTAAAAATACTTTCAACAAATTCATTCATCATACTCCACACTGGATCGATAGTCCTCCAACGAACGATGAACAAGTGCACTGTAATGATGCAGTTTCGTTGTTAAAGGAGCATGGAATAGATGTGCATCGAAAAGATCTATGGGAAACATCTCCTAGATGTGGAGGTCAGAAAGGATTTCGAATCATAAGTTGCATTGTAGCAAATCAACGAACACGTCCAAGATTTGATTTTGATGACGATGATTTTTAACCAACTATAGCCTTCGCTTTACATGTAACAATGCTTTTCTACTCTTATAATTTTTTCTAATAAAATCTACGATAACATCATACTTCGCTAAGGTTTCATTTATTCTTTGCGTGAAATTTATTTATAGATGACACAAAAAAGCATAGGTAAACACACTATTTATGAATTGTCTAGATAGCCGAAAATTCAAGACCTTCCAACTACCGGTGTTTGATTATTGAAAGTTTGTGGATGAACAGTCACTCTTCGAAATCTAAAAACTGTTTTCTTGAAATCCGGTAAAAAGAGTAACGAAATCATCGGGAGACTTGTTCCTAATAAAACAGGCAGGAAAAAGAAGTATTTCACTTGCAAATCAAGCGATAGTGGTGATAATGTATACATGTACACAATAGTATTAATCGCTGCCGGATACCAAGTGACCACAAAGAAGATAGTAATCGATATTAGATATGTGGTCAGTTTCCATTTCCGACGCCAATCTCTTCGTCGTTTTCTTTTTTGCCATAAGACTCGCACTACTAATGACACATTGGTCACAGTTATTATGGTGAGTGGTATCAGCACATGCATCACAAAATCATATAATGCCACTCCAAACGTACTGTACGTAAAACACGGCTGAACACAAAACACCTAATTGAGAATAACAATATTCAATTAAATGTAGATGTTCAGAAAAAGTGAATAAAACTTACATAATTGTAGTTCCAATAATTTTCACATGGGCTACAAAAAATGACAACAAAGTAAAATATGAAAGGATACAGCATGACGATAAATGCAGGTAATATATGAAAATAAAATTGCTTTCGTTTTGTTGACACTAGATTGGTATAAAATATGAGTAAATGTCGTTCAATCGAACCCCAAGCTGCAGACCATACAAATGCAGCACTCAGAGAATACACCCACCAATTCCACCATAGACAGAAGCTGGGTGTTGCTGGTATAACTCGTCTGTAACTATAATAGATCAAGGCAAATGGATAATCAGTGAGCATGTCTATACAGCAGAAAGTCACTAATATCAAAGTCAGATGGTGATGTATCGAAAGCTTTTTTCGTTGTCGATAAAAATAAATAAAAATAGAAATGGAACAACCAATAGATGCAACAGACAACGTAAGCATAATCCAAAATTTAACTTGTAAGATTCGTGACATGTCATCATTTTCTGCCATTAGAATACGTCTGTAAATAAGTGGTATAGTTTTCCTTTTTCCAAGAGTTTATATAGAAGAGATATCAAGGATACAGAGTAAAGCATTCATTAGATAATTAAACATTTATTTTTATTTTCGAGTGACGCGCACTTGCAAATGACATACTCATTAAATGATGAAACAATGTAAGAGATCTAATTGCATTGATAGCCAAGGCTTTCTTTTTAATTTTGAATTGCTAAATCCTTTCATTTTTTGGTGCAAACTGAGACGGCGAATTCAAAGTGAGCGAAAACACTGGAGATATGTCAAGAAATAAAGTACAATCTAAACTAGTGCTACATAGATTGCTTAGAAGACGATCTTCCATATGAATACAAAGTTCAATGAGTTCAGTACCAGTGTAGCAGCCATTGTATTTAGTAAAAACACAAAAGATATCTGTGCGAAAGTAAGTATGCGTGAATACTGATTACAAACATAAATAGAAAGAAAGGTAAAAACTTAATGGATTTTATATTCAACTAATGGTAATATTTAAGTATTTATAGGCGAAGAATTAATGTTTTCTTCGGGAAAGCTAAAAACTGTTGCTTTGAAATCTCGCAGAAAAAGTAATGAAAGCACTGGAAGACCAATTATCGATAAAGTAGGAAGATATGTTAACATTGCGGTTTGCAAAATATTCGGTTTCAACTGTCGCGTATGCATAGAAATAATTCGATTAATGACTACAGGATACACAGTGACCATAAATAAGGTAGCGATTGCCACAGTGTAGGTAGCTAAGTTGCATTGTCTTTGGTTTTGCAGTAATATTCGAACCACCAATGCTGCATTCGTCACAATTATTATAGTCACGGGTATGAATGCGTGCATTGTAATGTCATACAATGCCATGATAGATCCATTTCGTAAAAAGCAAGGCGTAAGACAAAATATCTAAACGAACTTTGCATGTAAACATTATACTAGTGAAGTATGATAGAACTTACATCATGGTGATTCGGATAATTTCCACACGAACTGCAGACAATCACAATGAAGTAAAATAGAACAGAGTAAACAATTATAGTTAAGATAGGTAATGTGTGATAGCAAAATTCTTTTTCTCGTGTTGATATCAGATTCTCGTGAAATATAAGTAAATGTCGTTCAATTGAACCCCATGCTGCAGACCATTCATACACGGTGGTGGTAGAAAAAATCCACCAATTCCACCATAAACAGAAGCTTGGTGCTTCACGAAGAATTCTTTTATATTTACAATAGATCAAGACAAACGGATAATTAGTAACCATGAGAAGAAAAGCAAAAATTACTAATATCAGAATTATATGTTGATATATCGATATATTTTTCCGTTGTCGATAAAAGTAAATGAAAATCAGAATTGAACAAATAGTAGATATACTTGCTAGAATAGAAACAATCCAAAATTCTGCTTTTCTAGATGATAACATGTAATTATCTTCATCCATTATTGTATAGCAGAACAATATTCAAGAATCAAAGAATAAACGTGTTATGAGTATCGTCTCTCTCTCTTTTTCTCGATTGCTTATTCCGTAGTTACTGTGAGATACGCAGTAAATGGCAATTATCATGTCAATGACATATGGTTTAACAATCAATGTTAATCTGAGAGAATTGAAGAGAAAAAGAAACTAATGATGTGTTTGAAGTGTTCTTATTTATTTGATTTTCGTACTCGGTAACTTTTTTCAATCTACGTCGTTCTAGCTTTGGCGTCATTTTTTTACTCATTGAATAACGCCCTTTGCATATATGACGTGCAAACAAATAATTTACCTTTGTAATTAATTACATTTTTGTCTTTCTATTTATGTCTTTCCATCGATCCATTCGCATATAAAAGGTAGATCGAAGATTGTAAAAGAATCAAATTCAGTTCGATTTATTTCCAGCGCTACATATTACGCGACACTATGAAGGCGGTGATGAAATTCTTCTACATCTTATGTATATTTTCGTATGCATATGGTGCACCAGGTAATGATATGTACAAGAGAAAAGATTCACAGAAGTTCTATCTGGTTGTTTCCGTCTTTAGTATCAGATGCACCAATCGATCGACTTTCCAATGAAAATAATACAACAGTGAGTGAACTTCAACTCATAGTTCTATTCGTACTATTTTTTTAATCTATAGAATACTGCTTGTCCAAAGCTATTCTGTCCGCTTATAGCATGCGAGAATCCACAGCCAACTACTACAATGATCAATGGAACAGTATGTCCAGGATGTCCCACCTGTTCTGATGATTGTCCAAGATTTCCTTGCCCAATGATAGAGTGTGAGAATTCTCAACCAACCATAGTTATAATCAATGGCAAACGATGTCCAGGATGCCCTATCTGTTATAATGGTTGTCCAAAGCTGCATTGTCCAATGATAAAGTGTACGAATCCTCAGCCAACTACTATAACAGTCAATGGCAAGAAATGTCCAGGATGTCCTATCTGCTCTGATGATTGTCCGAAACTGTACTGTCCAATGATAGCGTGTGCAAATCCTCAACCAACTACTATAACAGTCAATGGTAAACAATGTCCAGGATGTCCTCATTGCGATCTTTCCACAACGACTGCCACCTACTGAACGGATCTAAGAAGAAATTCAAAACTGTAAATTATCGATTAGTGTGACCAGTTCCATTCTTTTCTAAACTTATTGTCTCTTATTTCTACTTGTTTTACAAATGAAAGTGTCATAGCATTATTGCGATGCAGAGAAAGATGCCCTATCGTATTTACTCATGAGAAAGTGGAAACTACATGAGCAAAGTTTGTTTGACTATGTATTGCATTTATTTCCGTAATTCCTTGTGTTGATACGTACGAATAGATTTCTTAACCGTTTCATACACGTAGTTTCAACTACAAACAATAATAGTGAAACAGTATGAGCTACGCTATTCGATATACAAATATAGTTACTTTAATGATCAGCATGAAACAGAATTTGGGATGATCCCAACTAACTCCATCTGTATGAGAATGTACGCTTGAACGTCACATTATCACTTTAAAAAGTCATAGTGACATTTAATGCTATCGAGTTTTTAGTCTCTTTCTTATGATGAAAAAACGTTTTACATGTTAGAATGAATTACTTTAGATGTATGTGTTGTTAATTTTCGTATACAACACCACACCCTCACCCTCACCCCCTGATATTAGAGCATAAACTATCTATGAAGAGCTATACGATGTTTATGGCGACCAAGCACCTTATCTTAGAACAGTTGAAAAAAGGCGTAAACGATTCCTTCAAGAACAAAAAGAGTTTGAAGGCGAATCGCGATGTGGTAGACTTATCATCGGAACAACTCCTGAAAATATTGAACAAGTCTGGCTTAGCACGGATGACCTGAGTATTCTTTCCGACGGAATGAACAGATAAGATTATGCCGAAATAATGTCATTTGATCAAATGATATCCAGCCACTACTTGTAAATATCTCTTTGTTTATGTCTGACCGATATTCATCTGCGATATTCTAAAGATAGAAATGCGCACAGCTCCATTAGACTCGAAGAAAAAAAAATCGAGACTATATGTGGAAGTGAAAAGTAATATCACAGCATCAAAATTTCATCCATCTTTAGATCTGTTCGAATATTACTCAAATATCATAGAATAATGCAACTACGTTCTCTATTATCCTATTAAAACCTCTTTTTTTTTATTTTACTTCACAAGGAAACACAGTACATTCGAGATTAGGTTTTCATGCACTTAAGCACCAGCGAACGGAATATATTCTGTCAGTAACATGTAATTTCAAAATCAGTATTGTTCTAAAAGACATTTATCGAGGGAAGAAGAAAATAATATATGAGCGACATTATTCTTGATCATATATGATGAGTTTGAAACTTATTTAATGATGATACTCGTTTGATTTTCGTACTCAATAATTTTTTCAATCTACGTCGTTTTTGCTATGACGTCATTCACCGTTTAATCATCATATTTTTACTCATCTAATAACGTCCTTCGATATATGCGTGCAAATAAATAATTTGCCTTTGCACGTAATCATGTTGTTCACTATTTTTATCTTTCTATATACGTCTTTTTGTTCGCTTTGTATATAAAAGGTAAATGGGAGATTTTACAAAACCAAACTCGATTCGATTTGTTTTCAGCAAAAACAAACTACACGATTCTAAGATGACGGCGTTGAAATTCTTCTGCATCTTATGTATACTTTCTTACGCATACTGTGCACCAGGTAACGATATATACAGAGTAAATATTAATACAAACTCTATCTAACTGCTCTTATTCTTTTAGCAGCGGATATATCAACGGATCAACTTTCCGATGCAGAGATTCAAGCAGTAAGTAACGGTTTATATCAACACTTCAAACCTGTTTTCTACCAATAGATTACTCCATGTCCAAACATCTTATGCTTAGCCATACAATGTGACAATCCTATACCGACTTATTCAACATTTAATGGTAAAATATGTACAGCGTGTCCACGTTGTCCTATTGTCTGTCCATTAATCAAATGTATTGCACCACAATGTGAAAATCCTGAACAAACTTTTACGACCATCAACGGACAAAAATGCCCAGGATGTCCACGTTGCCCTGGTAGTTGTCCAAGACCGATGTGTCCAGCAATAGTACTGCCGTGTGACAATCCTGAAACAGGTGTCATAATGATCAACGGTCGAAAATGTCCAGGATGTCCGTTTTGTCCTAAGGAATGTCCACAACTAAATTGTTTGGACATAGTATGTGATAATCCTCAACCAACTACTACTATGATCAATGGGAAACAATGTCCGGGATGTCCTCGTTGTGATACTTCATTAGCGACTGACAATAACTGAATAGGGCTAAGAAGAAATATCTAAACTGTAAATTATCGATCAAAATGAACATTTCCTTTTTTTTACATGAGTTTCTTATTCTTGTCACTTTTCACACGAGTGTCTGTACTTGTTAAGAAAAATATGTTTCCTCATATCTTCTCATGAAAAAGCGAAATTCTACGTGAGCAAGCTGTGTTTGGCTATGTGTTTTATTCATTTTCATAATTAAAACGTGAGAACATATAGAAGAAGTTAAATAGAGAACAACGAAGAGAAGATGGATGGTGATATAAGAGTAGAATTGAATTTCTTCGATCATGCAATTGATGATTCTTCACCATGGATCGATTTAAGTTACAGTTTGTCATCACCAGTTGCAGATCATGTACTAATACCAAACTGATGTCACTGTTCGTGATTTACGAAACAAAGACACGAATTTCTCGATGATAGCGAAACACAAGGAGCGTCTAAGTAGCAAAAATAAAGTATTCGACATCGATATCAATTGGACTAGACTCTGTTATAAAAAAATCGGGACTCAAGTTTATTTGCTACATCATCCTATTTAATCAATAGCGATGATGAGAATAACCAATGCAATATCGTGGGAAAATTCCATCTTTTGCGCAAAGGAAGGTACGAAGAAATCCGATTCTCCTATGACCTTTTGATTAAAAAACTATATAATACCATCGAACGACGTGAAAGAAAAATTTCAATTGATTCGAAAAAGAGGAATGATGTTTCGTTATATCGTTCTGTTTCTGTTACCTATTGCTATTCGGTGCGAAAACGCGTCCAATTCAAGCAGCACGTCGGAACTGCATATCTTGGTCATCTCTCCATTTCAACATATCCTTTCCTTATTTAAATCGGACATTGTGAATAAACTGATGAATGCTAATCATTCATCTTCCAATCTACCTGATGAACTTCACTGTACAGTTCAGGAAATACAGTCGAGTCTCCAACAAACAACCTTGGCTAATCAACGACTTTTCGATCGAGCTGCTCTTCGCGTCAGTGACGTCCTTGAATCAATTTCGCGAATGGAAAATGAAACTAAAGAGGCCGAAATCTTATTGAATGAATTGAATACGACGGTTGAAACTGCTAAAGAAGATGTTCGACTTGCAGAAATAGCTGCGGAAAAAGCGGTTGAACTTTTTTCATATGCGATTGACACATATCGAGCTATTATGTATAGGAATCGTGATCGAGACAATGGTTACGAAAGAGATTACCAATTTGGCGGATATAGCGGTGGAAATCGTTTTCCGTTTCGCACAAGTGGACATAGCAGAGGAACTAAGTGTCACTTTGACGTCAGACACGACTCACTGTATAAAGCTAACGCAAAAGCAATGCACGAAGCTAACGACAAGCTAAAGAAGCAACAGATGCAGTCAGAAAATGAACTTGTGAAGTACAGGTCAATGGAATCACAATTGAGAAATATTTCAGAACAAGTAATGAAGTTAAACACAACTTTACAAGAACAGCAAACAATAAAAATTATGGCGGAAACACTTGACGAGGACTTTCAAATGATTGCTAACCGTCTTAAGCCGTTTTCACCTTCGTCAAAGAGACTTCTTGATGTACTCATGTACATTTTGGACTATCAATCTATTGTCGAACGATTCAATTCGGCCTATAACAAGCTGCTCACTGCACGTATGTTAGATTCAGCCGATTTAGAACTCTCCCGAGAAATGATGAATAAGACCAAACAAAAAATGATCTATCTCTCGGCAAAATTACCCCAAATGCGGTACCGTCGAAAGCAATTTCATCGACCGTGTACACACCAGTGAGTTTTTTCTTCTTCGGTAAATGAATACATATGAATTTTATAGTTCATTCAAGTTAACTCATAACTAAAAAGAAAGTTAGAAGCAAAAGGTGTCTTGGTGTCATCACTTTCATTTTTACTCAATTTGATTTTCATGCACACAGTATTTTATCTTATGTAAAACATTTTTTGCGATAAAATATGATGGTAGAGGCGCTCACATTCTCATATGGAGTGAGAATTAATAGAACGAGCCCATTCATACACTACGGATTCTTTTTTCTATTGTACTTTGATCTACGATAACGAGTATTGAAGATACGAAACGCACCAAAATTACGAACGTTCGATGTTATAAAAAGTGCGATAGGTCATATGATTCATCATCACATCGCACGACCTTTCGTTCTAAAGCGCACTTTCTTTTCGTCAACATGTGAATAAGAAAGTAAAGGTACGTTTGATTCGTTGGTATAAAAGAACAGAAATATTTCTTCTTTCGCATTCATTATTTCATTGAAATTCACAAGGGAAAAGAACAGCCAGAAAATGCTATTATTATCAATAACATTGCTGCTCACATTAGTGAGCCTTATTTTTTATTATTGTTTCATCCTACAACAACGATATCAATATTTTCATCGCCGTGGTATTCCTACACCACCTTTTCGCTTCTTCTTTGGACACATGAAAACATTATGGAACGTTCCATCTTTTCATCGTCAACTCGAGAGTTGGACACAACAGTATGGCAAAATCTACGGAATCTATCAAGGTGCCACTCCCACATTTGTTGTTAGTGATCCTGATTTCCTGCAAGAAGTATTTGTCAAACAGTTTCTCAATTTTCCTGCACGAAGAGAAATTTTAGCCGGTAACAGATTTAAAAACGTGTTTTCTTCAGCCGGTGCGACGTGGCGTCAACACCGCCATGTGATCAATCCGACGTTTTCAGCAGCTAAATTGAAGATGATGAGCCCACTGATCAACGGATGCATTACAAATGCAATGGAAAAGTTAAGCAACCATGCCGAGAGCGGAGAAGATTTCAATATTTATACATATTACAAACGAATGACGATGGATGTCATATGTAAGCGTAGTCTCGAAAAAGTTTCTCCCATTTTTCAGTGATACTTATGATTTTTCCAGGTCGATGTGCATTTGGAATCGATACCGATTTACAAAATAATCCAGACAATATTTATTTCAAAAAAGTGGAAGAGATCTTTGCTCGTAGTTTTCGCTTAAATCCTGCAGTTAAGTTTTCACAACTTGTTCCCGAAATGGCATGTTTAGTTGGTAAACTCGTTTTTATTCTTGCTGCTGTACGGGCATTCGTTAATATCTATATCTTACCTTTGGTAACGAAAAACCAAATATATGAATTACCAAACACTTGGCTTTTCAATCGATTGAATCCCATCATTGAACAAAGAGAACAAACACCAACTTCGCGAGTTGATGTGTTACAACTTATGCTACAAGTCATGACTGATCAGAAAATTCAGGTAAATATCACACACTTGTTGACAGTAAATAAATTTGGATTTTCTAGGATGACAATTCACAAGATACGAGCAAAGCTAACTATCGTTTAACTCGAAAAGAAGTTATAAGTAACATTGTTACTTTCATGGCAGCTGGATATGAAACAACATCCACTGCATTAGCTTACGCCACCTATGAACTTGCCACTCATCCCGAAGTACTCGAAAAGCTTCAAGCTGAAATCGATCAACTTCCACTGAGCAACGATGATGTAGACGAAGAAGCCAAACGATATCCTGACTACGACATCGTTGCACAGATGCCTTACATGGACATGTTTGTGTCAGAGGTGCTCAGAATGCATCCGATTGCGAACGCTGCTGTGCAAAGATGCGCTGCTACGGACACAACCGTCCAAGGATATTCCATCGAGAAAGGTAGGCAGCAGATATCTGTGACCATTCTGTGTGAAATACGGTTTTTTTCACTTCTTTAGGCACTTTGATACATGCAGATGTGTATTCAGTTCATTTTGATCGTGAGCTGTGGGGTCCTGAAGATCCATACGAGTTCTATCCTGAACGTCATGAAACGAAGCGTCATCCGATGGCATTTTTGCCATTCGGAGCAGGTCCACGTCTATGTATTGGTATGCGATTTGCACTGATTGAAATGAAGATTTTACTTGTACGAATGTTGCGTGACTATTCTATTCAACCAAGTGACAAACTTGAAACGAAACTAAATATTCGGGAACGAACTGTTACCGCTCCTGAAGAAGTGTGGGTTAAACTAATACCTAGATATGTTTCTTAAGTGTATTTTTATGTGTAATAAATTGTAGACAAGTATCAGTATGCAGATAAGATTCAAAATATTTGTAATTGAATTGATGTAAGACCAATGAATTTTTTCAGTCACTCATTGTATATTACTAATATTTTTTGACATATATATTTAATAAAGATAGATTGTAACTATGACTATTTCCCATCTCGTGTTTTATTCGATTCTGTTATCGGTTAACTTTACCGTGAAACTATCGGTAAGAACTGTAAATATTAGTAGTGTAGTATTCGTGTTTTAATAAATGGGAGCGTAGAACCTAGGCAAAAACTGCATATACCTTACAGATGTGTGCAACTGATGTGCTTTACATGATGTGATAATGGCGCTCCTTATGCAGTATGATAATTATCATTATATAAGTAACGAATATTTTTTTCGGCAACTTGGCAGCACCGGATTATGCCATCAGACTAGAGATACAAGTAGCAGGAGGACTTGCCATATCTTATATCGGTAAATAGAACTGAATAGATAAAAAGATTTTTATATGGGTAAATCAATCTCTCATCTTGGTCGACAATATCAGCTATCCATAGTCATCGCATGCTTGATGCTTCAGAAACTTTCACTAGTTAATTTGCTGCAGTCTTCTCTCTGATATTATTCTGCCGATTGGAAAGCACCTATCAACGTCATACCTGCTCATTTTGCGATGAAATATATGCATTAACACATGTGACAGCGTGCCTTGTAAAAAGTATCATAACACAAAGCGAATTCAAGGTAAGAAGCACATTACAAAGACAAAGGTGCCTTGTTATAAAAAGTGCGATAGGTCATATGATTCATCATCACATAGCACGACCTTTCGTTCTAAAGCGCACTTTCTTTTCGTCAACCTATACAGAATGGCAAAGAAACCTCGGCCGTCCGTGCGTTCTCTATAAAAGCATATCGACGTCGTCACTTTCACTTTCGTTTTTGCATCACACAACCAAGCAAAAGGAAAGACAGAATAATGTTTTATCTGCCGATCGCTCTATTCCTTATATTGTTCAATCTTACATTTTATTATTTATTTCTTCGAAAACTACGGTATCAATATTTTCATCGCCGTGGTATTCCTACACCACCTTTTCGCTTCTTCTTTGGACACATGAAAACATTATGGAACGTTCCATCTTTTCATCGTCAACTCGAGAGTTGGACACAACAGTATGGCAAAATCTACGGAATCTATCAAGGTGCCACTCCCACATTTGTTGTTAGTGATCCTGATTTCCTGCAAGAAGTATTTGTCAAACAGTTTCTCAATTTTCCTGCACGAAGAGAAATTTTAGCCGGTAACAGATTTAAAAACGTGTTTTCTTCAGCCGGTGCGACGTGGCGTCAACACCGCCATGTGATCAATCCGACGTTTTCAGCAGCTAAATTGAAGATGATGAGCCCACTGATCAACGGATGCATTACAAATGCAATGGAAAAGTTAAGCAACCATGCCGAGAGCGGAGAAGATTTCAATATTTATACATATTACAAACGAATGACGATGGATGTCATATGTAAGCGTAGTCTCGAAAAAGTTTCTCCCATTTTTCAGTGATACTTATGATTTTTCCAGGTCGATGTGCATTTGGAATCGATACCGATTTACAAAATAATCCAGACAATATTTATTTCAAAAAAGTGGAAGAGATCTTTGCTCGTAGTTTTCGCTTAAATCCTGCAGTTAAGTTTTCACAACTTGTTCCCGAAATGGCATGTTTAGTTGGTAAACTCGTTTTTATTCTTGCTGCTGTACGGGCATTCGTTAATATCTATATCTTACCTTTGGTAACGAAAAACCAAATATATGAATTACCAAACACTTGGCTTTTCAATCGATTGAATCCCATCATTGAACAAAGAGAACAAACACCAACTTCGCGAGTTGATGTGTTACAACTTATGCTACAAGTCATGACTGATCAGAAAATTCAGGTAAATATCACACACTTGTTGACAGTAAATAAATTTGGATTTTCTAGGATGACAATTCACAAGATACGAGCAAAGCTAACTATCGTTTAACTCGAAAAGAAGTTATAAGTAACATTGTTACTTTCATGGCAGCTGGATATGAAACAACATCCACTGCATTAGCTTACGCCACCTATGAACTTGCCACTCATCCCGAAGTACTCGAAAAGCTTCAAGCTGAAATCGATCAACTTCCACTGAGCAACGATGATGTAGACGAAGAAGCCAAACGATATCCTGACTACGACATCGTTGCACAGATGCCTTACATGGACATGTTTGTGTCAGAGGTGCTCAGAATGCATCCGATTGCGAACGCTGCTGTGCAAAGATGCGCTGCTACGGACACAACCGTCCAAGGATATTCCATCGAGAAAGGTAGGCAGCAGATATCTGTGACCATTCTGTGTGAAATACGGTTTTTTTCACTTCTTTAGGCACTTTGATACATGCAGATGTGTATTCAGTTCATTTTGATCGTGAGCTGTGGGGTCCTGAAGATCCATACGAGTTCTATCCTGAACGTCATGAAACGAAGCGTCATCCGATGGCATTTTTGCCATTCGGAGCAGGTCCACGTCTATGTATTGGTATGCGATTTGCACTGATTGAAATGAAGATTTTACTTGTACGAATGTTGCGTGACTATTCTATTCAACCAAGTGACAAACTTGAAACGAAACTAAATATTCGGGAACGGGTTGTTACCGCTCCTGAAGAGGTATGGGTCAAATTGGTACCAAGAACTGTCTGATAATTGTATTTATAAGTGTATCTATATGTGTATTGAATTATTGGAAATAAATAAAGAACCTGCAGACATATTACCCCAAAACTAGATAGCAATAAGAATTCCTTATGGTTTTCTTGTTCTAAAAAACATTTTACATGATGCATCATATTGGAGAATTGTTATGCTTGTTGTGCATATGAAGACACCATTCTGATAATAAAAAAGCGCTTTCAGAATATCGTTCATGTCAAAGTGAATATATGCAAGATTTTTATAAGATTTCGCAAGCTCTATATGATCACGAGGGAGCGACTGCTCTCGAATTTGCGAGGCTTTTTCGTAAAATGAGAAGGCTTGCGAAAAGTCACCTGTGGATCTTTGTATCGAACCCAAATGATCGTAGGAATCTGCTAAACGAAGGAGATTCAACGGCTGAGCCTGCTGCCGAATCTTCAGAGCTTTTTCATAAGATGATATTGCCTTGGGATAGTCTTGAACGTTTTGATATAGCACACCCAAGGTATCAAATGATTGGGCTAGGACAGAGAGATTAGAGTGAAGTAGTTCTTGCTGAATGGTAATAGCCTTCTGATAATACGCTATTGCTTTTGTATAATTATTTTGCCTCGTATACACGTGACCGATGTTCAGCAGTGCTTCTGCTAAACCCAATTGATTTGGAGGGTGCATGTTCTGATAGATGTCTATCGCTTTCTCATATAATTCTATGGCCGAGTCGAATTTACTTTCTTGACATTTGTTCCATGCCAGTTCCTGATAAATATGTCCTTTATCGGTATCATTCGTTGTCCGACTCAACTGTACGTTGTAAAGTTCTTCAGCTTTCTGATAACACCTCATATTGCTGAGCGCTCGCCCTAGACGATTCCAAGATGTCAGTTCAGAAGACGGGATGGGTGCAGGTAGTTGTCGACGATAAGTTAGTTTGTGCAGATCTGGATCGTTTCCACTAAGAGGTGTTAAACGAACGTCATAAAGACGTTTACTATCATTAATTGACTCGACATGAATAATGCGAAAGGTGGTATACATTGAGAACAGAACCTCATTGTCGTCATACAAAGAACTCACCTGACCAATAGATGCACAGCAGGCGATTGAGTTGTGAGGATCAATCGTGATTGTAAAAAGAACTCCGATCATATCAGTACTGATTGTAGCTTGGTGCGCTAAGTCAAGAGAGACTTTGTAGTCTTTACTCGTAGACAAGAAATTATGAAATAGGATTAAACCTTTTTTTCGTTTTGTATTAATCTCTTCAACTTCTCTTTCGATAATCCTTGTCCACGGTAAACCTTAAATATGTCATTCGCCGATTGATCAGAAAACTGTTCCAGCTGTAGTTTTTGGATTTGATTATGTATATCCCGGAGAAAGAAACCCATGTTGACCATTGCATCAACATCGACTGTTCGAAGAGCCTTATCCAACATGGAATACAAGGAATTCGAAGACATGTACCACCATACCGATGATCGATTATGGTAATTGTATTCCAACTGACGAATGTTGTTCAGTTCATGCTCATCGTCAACGAATTCTTTACGGTAATGAGCGATAAAATCTTTGAAGTACTCATCGTTGGATTCAATTGCTAATAGTGCTTCTCTAAAATTTTCAAGCGGTTCCCAGTCTCGCTCAGCCGAAATGCGATGAGTAACTTTTGTTAAAGTAATTTCAACGGTATTTTCTTCCCGTTGTCGAACTGTTTCTTTCAAAACTTCGTGAATCGATGAGATATCAGTAAAAACACCCTTGATATTTGCCCATTGCTTGGCCCATTTTTCATGTTTCGCTTTGTCGCCACATAGAATATAGATGGAATTCAGATGTTTTTTGTCATGGATCATAGGTACAACGTATTGACCAACATAACCAGGGATAATTACAAATAATTCTTTGTTAATCGTTGTGTTGACTTGGTACAAAAAGAAGTTGTGATCAGTGCACAATTGAACTTGGTTCATCAGGCGTTCGAGTTTGTGCACTATGTGATGTTGGTCATTGTTAGCTCGATCGTCTAACCATACAACAAGAGTATTTTGTGTCACAGTTTTATTAGCATGTTGACGCATTAACGCAGGTTTTGAAACGATGCCTTTGCCAACAAAAATGCTTTTGAATGTCTACGTAAAGTCTTTACTGAATTGTTTCTCTTTTCTCTATGATTAATTATGAAGTTACCAAAAACAATCGCAAGGAGCAGAACAGTTTTGTTTGAAACATTCGATCGCCATGCATTGTAACAATGGAGAAAATAAGTCAAGAACTTAAAACAGTAACTGAGTANTAAATGCCTGTCGACGAACTGCTCTGTCGACAAAATATCCTGTCGACGAAAATTATTCGACGAAGATTTGTCGACCAAGTGCGTGTCGACGAAAGAGCTTTCGACCAACAACATACTTACCCTCATTTTGTATATTCAATCATGACCGAAAGAAGCAATAAACGAGGTTACTTTTTTTTTCTTCACATTTTCCCAATCAGATATGTGTATGATTCATGACGACTGCTGTGATAAATATTGTACTTTGACGATATAGTATATATAAAGAAAAACGACTAGAACATTTACTTTCTTCATGTTGCTTTCATGTATGTCATGTATTAGTAATAACCATTGGGAGGAAGTGAGCTTTAAAGAAATTAGTCATTCACTAATAAGGTAGTCACTGTGTCCCAAAATTTAGAAAATATCGACTTAATGCATAGTACGTTTATACAATCTTGAGAGTGAGAGCGAAGGTGAAATAATCTGAACTAGTCACGGTAGTACAAAGCAGACAAGTTCATCCGCATATACATCCGTTAATACGTCAGATTCTTATTTAGAAAACAATATCACTGTGTATAGATTTCAAAGTTGGCGCATGTTGTCTTATGAAATGAGAATAATGTTAATAGTTCAAAATTTTTTAATTTTAGATCGATTTATGGACTCATCAAAGGAAACTACAGACAAACAAGGACTCACAATGGAACGTGCGCTAGATATTGCACACGCTTTCAGCAAAACTCGTCATGAAGATGCAGAAAACTTGACTCTGATTTGGTTGGATGTTCCAACTAATAAAAATAATGACATTAGCAAACGTTCAATAATTACCGAACAGTTTCATCGTATTTTCAACAATGTCTACACATTTGATGATATTGATGCGTTTATAGATCATACGACTGAGGTTCGACATGAATTCATTTTCCTCATTATTACTGATTTTTCAATTTCATCGGCTAATATTGGACACATATTAAACCGGGCTGGACAAATTTACTCTCTTTACATATTGCAAAATGAGGATGCAATGATTCAGCATGAGTTGGAGTTGAGAAGATTTCGAGGTCGATTTTCATCCGCAACAGAGATGTGTGTTCAATTACGAAAGGATGCAACGAAATGTGAACACGATCTGATTGGTTTCCACGCTGTTGGCAATAAGAATCGCACTAATGACGAGCAAGAAGCGAATTTCATGTATGCTCAATTGTCAAAGGAATATCTTCTTGATATTGCAAACAGTGAAACGAATGATATAACAGAGATGATCGAATATTGTCGTCATAAATACGTCGGTAATCAACATGAACTCAGTCGTATCAATGAACTAGAGAAAAACTATTCGAATCATTCACCTGTCTGGTGGTACACTTGCGATGGATTTTTGTATAAAATGTTAAATAAAGCATTACGACTACAAGATATCGAAACGCTTTATGCTATGCGCGTCTTTACTAAAGAACTTCATGAACAACTTGTTAATTTACATCATTCACAACGGAATGACTTCATGAACTCGGGTAAAACTATTCTTTATCGTGGTCAACATATGTCATTAAATGAGTTTCTTCCATTGAAAAATAATCAAGGCGGTCTTGTCTCCATGAATAGTTTCTTATCAACAAGTAAGAACATAAACGTAGCTAAAGTGTTTGCTGGTGATAATTCATATATCTTGGATGATGCAATAGTTGCGGTTCTTCTAAAGATTCATGTTACAATTAATGACTCTGATGACATACCACCATTTGCTTGTATTGATGGATTTAGTTTCTTTGCGAGTGTTGAAAATGAAGTTCTTTTTTCAATGGGAACTGTTTTTCGAATCGAAAGTATTACGGAACAGACTTCCGACGGTAATTTTTGGCTGATTGAATTGAACTTGACCAATTTTAATGATCCACAATTAACTGAATTGACTCAATATATGAGGGAACAGGTGCAACATGCACTTCCACGCGACCGTCTGTACAATCTCTTGGTTCATATTGGACGACATACACAGGCCATGCGATTTTTGCAATTAGCGTTGCAAGAAGTGAAGAATAGCGATCAACCTTCTCAAGCAGCATTACGTCACCAACTCGCTTTTATCTTTCACGAAATGGGAGATCTCCAGGAAGCCATTGCAGAGTACGAACGATCGCTGACGATTTTCTTATCGTATTTAGCAGACGATGATCCCAAACTTGCTGTTACGTACGCGAATATGAGTAGTGTTTATCGTGATTTAGGTGAACTTGATTATGCTTTGGCATACATTCAACGAGCTTTGGATATTGACGAGCAGCATAACAGTCATGAAACAATTCTAGCGGCTCGGTTTCATTGTATGGGTATGATCTTTTATGATCAAAGGAAAGTCGATCAAGCGATCGAACAATTCGAAAAAGCGCTATCAATTTGGACGAAACATTTACCAGCGACACATCCAAATATTGCTGAGTTATTAAATAATTTAGCTACAATATACTATCAACAAAAGCGTTACGATGAAGCTTTGCACATGTACGAAAAGTGTTTAGATATCGAAACGAAATCTTTACCCCCTGATCACCCGTCATTGGCAATTACTTATAATAATATTGCATTGACTTATTATCATAAAGGTCAATATCCAGATGCATTGGATTTCAGTCGTAAAGCAATTGAATTAAGCAGTCGATCATTAGGTGAGCAACATTCAAATAGGCAAATCTTTCAGAATACATTCGAAATCATTCGACGGAAATTATTCGGATCTTTACAAGGTGAAGATGTTGTTGAATGAAAAAAGAAACTTGAATTTTTTTTTCGAAAATAAATCGTATTACTCATTTATTCGCCACCAAAAATGTTTGTACTTTTTCTCTTCATTGATTTCGAAAGTTGATGTACAAAGAAATGTTGTCACGTTTCTTCAAATGTAAGAGTATCTGAGTCACATCGATATAAATCGTGACAATCAGTAACTTTTTTTCTGTTCTGTTGAATAAAGATTGAAGTATTTCTTTTCAAAAGGATACAAAGAAAAAATCGCTTCTGCGATTTCTTCATTGCACTATCGGCTTGATCACGCCAGCATCATCCGCTCTTTCTCTTTTGTACATTTCATTGAAAACGAAATAAAAAGTCTTCTCTTCGAGTTACACAGGTACATAGATTCCTTTCAGACATGTCAACAAATGAAACGTTCAATGGCAAGTACTCGATGTCCCCATCCTACCAAGATCTTCTCATCGATTTCTGGAATACCATTATTTGGTATTATTCAAATAATCGAAAATCATCTAAAAACTTCATGTACAACTCGATGGGATCATTTAATTTCACTCGCTCGGATGTTCTCTGTATTATTCTCATCTCAGTATTCTTTACCTTGATGAGATACAAATTTCAATCAATCGTGTCTAAGGTGTGTTTGTTTATAATAAAACATTTTGCGATTGAATTGTTGATTTAGAAGTTTACCAAATGGATTCAATTAACACTTGCGAATGAGAAAAAATTTTCTGAATCAGCATGGAAATTTCTTTTCTATACTTGGGCATGGTGTTATTGTTGCTATTTAGTTAAATATCGATACAATTATTTCGATGAGCCATATTCAGTTTGGGATAGTGAGAAGACATTTTCTTTTCTTTTCTTTCATCATAAAAATTCTTTTTCTTTCTGCAGATTGGTCAGCTGGCATGTTCGTTCCATTTGACATCAAAATTCTTTACTTTATCCAATGTGGTTTTTATATTCATTCAATTTATGCGACGCTCTATTTAGACTCGAAACGGAAAGATTTTTACATTATGATTCTCCATCATGTCATCACAGCAACACTGATTTTTGTTTCGTATGCAATTCGGTAGGTGAATTTTATCAAGAAAAAAAACAAACAATACAGAAACATTTTGTTCTTGTCAAGCTATCATAGAGTGGGTTTGTTAGTCCTCTTCTGTCATGATATTGCTGATATTTGGCTTGAATTAACGAAAATTGTGCGGTATCTTAATACTAAACAAGATAATCGATTCGAACAAGCATCGTATCTCGGGTTTTCTCTACTTGTTGTTTGTTGGTAAAGTCAAATCTTTTATTAGCCGAGAATGAATGACTAAATTTCATATTAGGTTTACCTTTCGATTATATTGGTATCCTTTGAAAGTACTCTATTCAACTGGAGTTGTTGCTGTTTACCGTACTTTAGATCGAGGTCTTCATCTCTATTTGCCATTTAATATTCTCCTTTGGATTTTGTTTCTGCTGAATATTTATTGGTTTTTTGTAAGGAACATTTTTACGTAATAGATGATTGGAAATTGCTTCTTTTTTTTTCATCTTTAGTTGATACTCAAAGTACTACAAAATGTAGTTTGTGGGCGTTTAACTCAATCAGGTGATGTCAGAGAAGAGGATGAAGAAAAGTAAGTGGCGAAGTTTTTCGAGTGTCATATTTCTCGAAGAATTCTTGTAGATTATCAACATCGAAAGGCAAATGTCTACATAAAAAACGAATGAGTTAAACTGAAATATGTACCATTGTCTGCTCCCTCTCTTTTCATTTCTCAATAAACCAAGAATATTACAGACATCAGATATTTCTCGTATAAGCATTCCGATTCACGATAGCAGATGATCGCTCGCCTGCTTAAGCAAATATGAAAATTATTGTTATATCGGAAGAAAGTACGAATATTCGTCGGAGGTTTGACTGTTAACCTCTGTTTGTTTCTTCCTTTTGTACGTCACGAAATGCAAAACCACATACTCGTTCATCAAAAACAGCAGAGAGAGGATTTTCAAAATTCACTGATATAAGTCGCCTCCAGAGAAACAGTTGGCCTTCGATTTTATAACAATTTCTCTACAAAATTAAATGTATACCTAAATACAGGATTATGCACTCAAAAGCACACCTTTCTTCTTCACACTTGTAATGAAACTGTAAAGGCCGAAAGGATGTAGACTAATCATTCAGAGATGACCACTCGGGGACAACAGGTATTGCATGGATCGTACATAGTTATGCATGAATTCTGGACACAGAATCTTGACTCGTACAAAGATGAGTCGTTGATGAAATGCCACGGAAGAACATTCGAGGAATTTCATGAACCAAAACAAGAAAATGGTCACGCCGAAAACAATCCGATGGATTCATTGAATAGACAGTGAAATAGGTGTAACATTTAATAAAAATAAAATGTTTAGAAACGCGTATCTCACGATTGCTTCGAGAATCTTTTCGAGTTTTATATGTATGAATACTGAATGATTATTTCGAAGTGAGTATGATATCTAATGAACAATAATATTCTCGTAGAAAATATTCTATGATGTTGGAGAAAACCACATGCGCAAAGCTGCCAACCTAAGATAAGTTTTGACTCATTGCATTATCAGCAATAGCGGTAGTAGATAACAATTGCTAGATAAAACCGGCCTGTGATGCGACAAAAACTCAAGTGTTATTTTCATCGAAGTAATTGATATGGCTCGATATTCTGAACGGGTCGAGCAAATGCGTCGAGATCTGAAAGATCCCGGCGAACAGTTTGGTCTCATTATTCTTGGCAATTCTGGAGCTGGCAAAAGTTTTCTAGCCAATATTCTACTCGGTCGTGAACAGTTTGCTCACAAATTTACTTCAAGATCAGTTACTCATGAAACAGAATTTGCTGCAATCACAATCGGCCATTATCAACTGGCTATATTCAACATACCCGGTCTGATCGAAGCTTCGCAAGAACGTATTCATTTATGGCCAACAGAATGGTCGTATCAAGGACGAAGATATTACTGCATTTAATGCTATTAACACAGCATACCCGTTTAAATCTGAATCTTTAGTATTGGTCGTCAATGGTATTCCGAAGAAACGGCCAAATGATTATGAAGGAGAGGCTCTTGTTCTACTGCAACAATTACTCAAAGGTGTTGTTGTTAATAACAAAAATCTTTGCTTTTTGGAACTCATTGATGAAGATAATCAGAATGAGAGACAATATCTCTAGGAAAAGCTTTTACGAGTAAGTTGAAGATCTCGGTAAAATCAAATTATCAGAGCTTTTTATCGATCAATTTAGATTATAGTCGAACATTCACCATCTAAACACGAAAAGCAAGGAGAGATCGAGACAGTTCTCGATCATCTAAAAAGCGCACAGCGTGAAATTTTCATCCAACAAGAACAGTTCAAAAAGGAACGAGAGAACTTCGTGAAACAAATCAATGAAAGTCAACGCGTACTCAATGAAACAATAGCTAATCATCAGAACGAAACCCAATCACTCCAGCGAGCGATCGAAAGGCAGGACCAAATCCTTACCGAACAAAAGAAAAAGTATGAAGAAGCAACCCGGAACTATCAAGATGAATTGCAACGTACACGAAGGGAAGCGGTAGAATCGCAACGGATATATGATATCTTAGTGGAAGATAGAAAAGCTACGCAGGAGCAAATACGAGCTGCACAAGAAGCCAACAATTTGCTTCAAGCTAAAATGTTTGAGTTAGCGTCTCGGCCCCCGCCGGAACCAGGTGGAGGCGATTGCGTCATTTTATAAATACCGTTCTCTACTGAATGTACAAAACAAAACGTATTTTTTATTATTATTACTCATCTACACTAGAAATAAAAGAAAAGTTACATAATCGAGCGGTTCACAATCACATTCTCAACATTTTAGGAGAAAAGTTGACAATTTCCAACGTGAGAGATATATTTACATCTTGATAAGTTTTGACATACAGATAAGAAACAATAATAAAAACATGTCGTCTTCGTCATAAAAGAAGACACTCGCACACGGAAGATGCTAGCAAAAGTTGTTAGTCCATCCATGATTGTGGACAGAGCAGATGCTTCCGAACGATGTGGTATCATTATCTTGGGTAATTCAGGCGTGGGCAAAAGTTTTCTCGCAAACATACTCTTTGGTGATGAAGGTCTTGTTCTTCGCGAGCTCCTTCAACTTTCTAATTTTAACAACAGCAGTCTGTGCTTTCTCAATAGGATCAATCCCAAAAACCAAGCGCAACGGCAACGGCTCAATGAACAATTGTTAAAAATACACTTGAGATTTTTGATCGTGTTTCGGAAGCGTAATGCATTTATTCTAGGTGTTGATAGAATACAAACCATTGTTGCATCACAAGGAGCACGAAATTCAAATATTGCTCGACGAACTGAGACAAAATGAAATACAAATGGAAGAATTACAAAACGCGATTCTAGCAGAAAAAAAGAAATTCAACGTGAACTTGATCAAATCATGGCGAAGCATCAAACTGAAATAGAATCTTTAGACTGTGCTACTCGCCGGCTAGAAGAATCGATTGCAGATCAAGAACGACATTTTCAGAAAGAGTGTCGAAATTATGAAGTTCAATTACAAAACTTACAAAGACAAGCAAAACAAGCTCAAGAATATTACGAACAATTACGGAAAGATACAGCAGCTGCTCAAGAACAACTCCGGTTAGCAGAACAGGCTCGCTCAGAGACGGAAACTAGACTTCAATCACTCATAGATCAACATACATGTGCTCTCGCGAGAGCCCACAGAAGACGCCGACATGGTTGCACCATTTTTGTATACTGCAGATACGAAGAATAACAGAATTCAACGATGGCATTTGACTACATAAGCGGGCATGACTATCGCCGGAGATCCTCATGGAAATTCTGACTAGAATGAGAATATGCTTAATTTTCCGTGAGACATTTCGACTAATGATGAAGGCACATTTCTGTACGTTGCTGATACACAAAATGGATGTATTATTAGATTTGAACTCATTTAACTATTCTTCGCAAACTGTGAAAGAGCAGAGATTGCATGCACATATGTATGAACCGACACAACATAAGAAACTCGATTTACTCTCCTCCCATATTCTATGTTTTACTTTGAAAACATATTTTCATTTGAGCAGTACGACCGTGAAATCGCTAATGGACGTGATTGAATTAATTTCAGAAAAATGAAATAAATCTATCTATAATCACAGTCACTCGTTCATTTTCAACGACTTTCCCATCGCTGATTAGATTCTAACTTATAAATGAATACAAACAAGAATGACAAACACAGAAGAAGCTCAATATCTGTTAGCCACTGGTGTCTAATGATTAACTATATGTGGCTTCACAGTTCTTCGACGAAATCTAAAAACTGTTTTCGTGAAATCCGGTAGGAAGAATACGGAAATGATCGACAATATCATTTCCAATAAACTCGGGAGGAAAAAGAAGTATTTCATTTGTAGGTTTTCAGATACCGGTGACAATGTGTACAGGTAGATAAGGCTGTTAATCGTTCCTGGACACCAAGTAATCATGAAAAAGACAGCAAGTAATATGAGATAGGCGGATAACTTCCATTTGCGTTTCCAATCTCGTTGTCTTTTCCGTTTCTGCCAAAGCACTCGAACAATTAAAACCACATTTGCTACAGTTATTATAGTCAATGGTATAAATGTATTCACAACAAAATCATATAATGAAGCTGTAGGTTGACTGTATACGTAGCACGGCAGACGGCAGAGTAGCTGATTAAAAATGATAGAAAATGTCAATGTAGATGTAGTGTGAACAGTTCTATAAAACTTACAGAATTATAATCCCATCGGTCTTCACAGGAATGAAGAACAATAACGACGAAATAGAATGTGTAAGAGTAAATGATTGCAGTTAATATCGGGAGAAAATGAAGAAAAATTCGTTTTCTTCTTGTTAAGAAAAGACCATTATGAAAGACAAGTAAGTATCGCTCAATTGAACCATAAGCGGCCACCCATATCAGTGTAGTGATCAATGAATAAGCCCACCAGTTCCACAATAAACAAAAACTTGCTGTTGCAGAAATAACCCTTTGCCGCCGGTTTTGCACCAAGGCTATTGGATAATTGATAACCATGTCCATAAAACAGAGAGTAACCAATACAAGAGTCAGATGGTGTTGAATTGCAATCTTCTTTCGCTGTCGATAAAAATAAATGAAAATACTGATTGAACACGGGATCGATACACTTAACAAAATAATCATAATCCAAAACTCTGCATCTAAGACTGGTGATTTGACGTCATCCTCCGTCATGAATATGTCAGAAAAGAAGTGAGACTGGTCGATATCTTCTCGCAAATATATGTCAGAAAAAAAATCCAAGGAAAGAAAAACAGAGAATATTTCTTTATTCATATCGCACTTTTAGCATGTCGATACTATTAATAAACATATCACCTTTATCATTAATTTTCCATGCTATTCGCAGTTAGTTAATTTGATGAAAGTGCGTCGTTTAAATCTCGATAAAAGTGATCCATAAATATTTGAGCAAGGCAAATGAATAAAACACATCAGTGCTTTGAGAGATTTTTGGACTAATTTGATTAAATTGTGCTCTTTTACAACTATAAACACGTGCAACAAAACAACGCTCCATGATAAAAGTGGTCTCGTAGTATGAGTATCACCGTTCGTACAAGATACTTTTAATTAATATAGTGTAAATTGTCAGGGTAGAATGTCAGTATATCAATTTAAAAAATGTTGACCTTCATATACAGAGCACAAAATGTAAAGTTATGATACTGTGAAAGAATTCTGACTCGGATTAATTGTATTATAAAACAATCTTCGGTCTTGGTGGAAACAACGGGATTTTACTCCACTACACGATATGATTCCAAATCGATTATGACGAAAGTTATTAAACTAGTTTTGATTTGTGTTTAACATCTGTGAAATTTCGATCATTGTTTCTCGAAATAAATTGATAAGAAAAAGAGTATTGACGAATAATAAATAGATTTAAAGTACAACTGTAGATCTATAAAAGGTTAAGAAGAACAACCCGATATCATGGATAAAGCACATCGCTTTCTCATTCAATATTGTTTTCGTGTTAATGATGACAATGGGCTGATTTGTCATGTCAATTACTGGTTCAGTGGCATTCAATGTGATGAATTGTTGGAAAGAACCACCTTCTCTGGTTAAGCTTTGCCTTCAACGAATGGTTAAGCTTTGCCTTCAACGAATGGTTAATTATGAAGAAAATGAAAGAGCTATTGGTTGGCGATTAAAATGTGGATCATCCTGTTCTAGGCATAGAAATTGCTGTTCAAATCTATGCGCTCTCATATACGTATGTGCGATATATTATCAGTGTAATTGGTGAAAACAAATTATATAATTGATGATGTACTTGTTTCAGGAAGTAAAAAAGTATATTGCTCTTTTCGTGTAGTAAGGTATTTTAATGATATGGTACTTCAATATCGAAGTGGTGTGAAAGATAAGAAGTAAATTGTGATTTGAAGCAAAATTCTGCTGTCTCTTTATTCTCTTCAATTTGTATTAGTTTGCGCGAACTTTTCGAGACAAATTTGTTGTGTTACTCTGGTGAATTTTCAACGATTGCTGAAAGAATGTATCATCATTTCGGGAAAATGCCGACGATTTCACACGCTATTGATAGAGAATGTTGGTTATGTTTTGGACATCGAAGTTTATTGAAGACGTTCAAACAACGTCTAATAGCGTATTACGTTCCGCTAACAATCTGCATTGCCTATTGTTGCTTTTATTCTTCGTATTTGATTTTTAGGTATCCATGTGAGAACGTTTTCGACTCGATGTTGCCTCTTTGCGCTTCTACTTGCGCATATAGTGATTTTAACCTTGCACAGTGCGATACTATTGTCAATTCGATAGTGACAGCTATTCTCATTATTCTATGCATCCTTTCTCTGATTTTTCGTGTTGTGTGGCAAAAGCGTCACTGTCATCAAGGATGTAATCAGTTTAAGGTATCCAACTGGTTATCCGCCGGAGAACAGTGTTGCCTACTGATATCTATCTAATATCAGTTGTTCGTCTTCATCCATCGAATTCAACTATTATATTATTGATTTTAGAAGAAAAACATTTTCTGAATTCAGTCACCAATGATAGTTCCCATTTCTTTTAATCTGCATGTGAAACTAATGTGTGGGTATGTAAAATACACACTCATCCTCAACTAAGAACAATAAACTATGTGAGTGTGAGTGAAGAAAGAATGAACGTCCTCACACTCTCACCCATACGCCCTGCTTTAGAACGTTATAGGACCAAACTTTAATGCAAGCGTTAAGTACAATTTTCAATAGCAACAATTTGATGTTTTTGTTTATTTGGGTGCAATTGATTGCGAATAGAATGCTTTCTCTTCATCATTTTCATCGACCAAAACCGTTTCGGTGGTGTCACATATACCTAAACAATAGCAAAGATTAACCATTAAAAAGATTTGGAAGACATACCCCATGAGTCGAGATTATTATTAATATATTCCTGACGTAGTGAAGTAAGAACACAGCGACCAGTTGGCGGTACTTCATCAGCAGCAGCACCTCGCTTAGAATAAATTCTTAACTCACGACCCGACCCAAGTAAAATTTCATTGGGTAGTGTATATCGTAATTCCCTTTTTGAATTGAGACGTCGTTTCAAGATCCACCTTGAAATATTGACTTCAGTCTTCGAACGATTCACCAAGCTGATGTATGTGCCATCGGGAGGGCATACTTTGCACACGCACAAAAAAAGCTAATATTATTGAACTTTATATTTTCAATTAGGTACTCACGAATGCTAATCGGTCCTTTATTATTAATTTTGACGACAAGTTTCCTCGTCTTTATACTTTCAATTGCCGGGGGTGAGCAGACAACCACCTGCTGGTTCTGCATTTGAATGGCATCCAATAAATTACAATAGACAATAATCTCACTCTCTAATTGGATTTTTCTAAACGAAAAGGAAAATGTTGTTCTGATTTTGCAACCATTCGAGAATTATTCTAACCGTTGTCGCGTTTCCTCGATATGACAGACAATAGCCATGATACTTTCCTGTAAACTTTGTAGTTCTTTGGATTGCTCTTCAAGTTTCTGTTGATTTTGAGTTTGAACAGATTGTAATTGCGATTCTAATGTCGCTAATTAAGATATGAAACATGCTTTTTAAATTAGAATTCAAACAATGAACTGAACTTACAGTGCGTAGTCTCCATCTTCAATATCAATTCTTTTTTCTTCGAATAACTTTTCTGTACTCGTTCATGTTCCACGCTGAGTATTTGCTTTTGAGTTACGATATCAGTTTGTTGATAGTTCAATATTTTCTTAACTTCTGTATCCAACTGTGTCATTTTCATTTGATAGTACTCAGCTGATTTATAATCAACTGCCTTATAGAATTGCTCAAAATCGTTCCGTATTTTCTTGACAATTTTGTCAAACTCAAACATCGAAAATTGTTTGACATCAACTGTCAATGATTCAAATAGACTTAAATCAAAACATGAATGTATCCTAACAGACAAAGGAAAAAAAACAAATGCACTCACTGTTTTGAATACGAAACGAATTCCTTATAAAAAGCCATTTGATTCTTCAAAGCTTGTGTACGGAGTAGCAATGCAAATGTTTCCTTCTTGGATTGACACCAGTCGTGTATTATGGTCAAATGTTGTTGAAATGTGTTTTTCCATATTGCACAAACACTGTCAACTTGCCGTTCCATGTCTCCATAGGCTGTGCGTAGATCAGCGAGAGTAGATGATGATTGATTCAATTCTTGTTCGAGTTTGAGACGACGTTCATCTTTCCAATTGAACACATGTTTGTATGTTCCAATTTGTAGTTGAGAGAGTTCGAATTCTAAATCGTAATTAACTTTTTCCTGATTAATTTGCATGAGATTCGATTGTACACCGAGATAACATTGTTCGGATGCCGTATCGATAATACAATTATCTGGTCGACAATTGGCCAAAAGTTCTATATACTTTGCATTCTCTGATTCCAACTGTTGAACATAATCAACAAAGGCTTGAAGACGTTTATTCAATTCAGTCAATGTATATTTCTCGTGTTGATATTGCGTACTAAACTCAGTTTGTAGTTCTTGAACATTAGTGAATGCCGATGATATGTAATTAACTGTATAATCAAGCGATGCGACCTGACATTGGTATGTATCAATGGAACTATCATCCTCCTTTTCGTCTTGCTTACTCATAATGGATGGTGGACCACACGACATTTTTTGTTGTTGCGCAGAGAAAGAGTTTAAAGACAAATATTTTTTTATTGACTATTATATATCACTGCTGCGTCTCATTTCGATGCGATTATGTCAGGACAAGGGGAAAAACCACAAAATAGAAGAAATGCTAAAATAAAAAGTAAGCCAATGGGATTTTTGCCCCTTTCACTTTGAATGTAAATTGATACGAGGTAGCATGAAAAATAAAATAGAATATTTGTTGTGCCGCGGTCTAATATTGTTCGAACAATATTTGAATGAAAAACTTTATGGTAAGTAGCGGCAATACAATGTAAATATTTGAGAATGCATTCGACGTCCTCTCAATGTTGTCTGAAGATCATTCAGCTCACTTTATAATACGATCAAATACATTAGGATTGTCTGGAATGCTCTTTTATTTTTCTTTAAGGAGTATTGTTGCCGAATCTGATTTCGATGTTGTGCAATACTTTTTTGATCTTCGATTAAAAAAAATTTCGATAGTACAACAAAGATACGAAGTGTTCTCATTGGTGGAATAAATGAAATGAAATACTCACAAAGAAACAATTAAGAATCTTTTGCTGAAGTCATACATTTTGATGCATACGAAAGAATTAATCGTGGTAATACGAGTAGAAATAAAACTATAGGTGCAATTCGTAAATGTGGATATAACATGTCTTTATAAGTTTGAATTTTGTCGAAATAAAGTTTTCGATGAGAATTCGTTGCTACTAGAATAATTCGTAAAATAAGAAATGTATTCACAATGCACCAGATTTCTGTTTGACTATTATATTATTGTCGTTTTCTTAAACTAAGTGTTAATGCGTTGAATTCTGAATAGCTGTTGAAATAGTTAGTTTATTGAAGCTGCAGAAAAGTCCTACTTATGTAGATTTGTTAGACAAACGAAGGATAGATAGACTCAGCGGATTATTTCGGAAGAAAAAAAAGCAGTACAGAACAACTAGCGATATTCATAGAATTATGTTTAGTTAAAAAAAATCAATGATAGTTTTTGAAAATTTCCTTGGCGGCACCCTTGACAGCTTTTTTGGCGATTTCCTTGACCACCTTTGGAATTTCTAAATTGATGTTAAGCACATAAATATTCACTTTTCGATATCAACTTTTGCTTACTGATGGCATCAACTGCATTGTGTTGAGAGCTGATGAATAAAGTCATCAAGACAGCGGCGATTAGAACAAGAAGAACAAGCTTTGACATTTTTTTCTAAGTTGAAAAGAGTGAATGAATACTTGGCTTGTTAAACACTGATTCTTATATACACATCGTTATTGTTTAAACAAGACTTTTTCCCACCTTTACTCAACCAATTGAAAACTGACAACGGCAGAAAATAGATGTACGCAGATATTTTTCTCTCAATTTACAATGAGCCTTGTAGGTGATGTTTTTATCTTCTTATCTTAACTTTTTTCATAGTGTAGAGCAAAAGCTTACTCTTGGGAAATAAACCATACAATTACGTTTATGTCATATTGCTGTTACCTTCGTATTGGTCGGATAATTATAGAAAACGTCATGTTCGGGCAGCAACATTCTGTATATAATGATTATTAATCAACATCTGTAATCTACATTTGCAACAAAAAAAACTTCTTCTACTGTTACTATGAAAGTATTTCTTCTCTTTTTCTACACTGTACTGTCTTGTATGGCCATCGAACGAGTTTCGTTGCCAGATATGGACCGAAGATATTTAGTCGAAATGCTTGTCACACATGAGGCCATGACAGAGGAAGAATCGACGCAAGTAATATATGAATTGGAGAATTATTACACGGGCTTACGTGAAGGGATCCTCGACTGTGGGCCACCCGCACAAATTGATACGGCTTTTCATTGGCATATTCTCAATACGCGTGCTTACGCAGCTTTTTGCAAAAATACTTTCAACAAATTCATTCACCATACTCCACACTGGATCGATAGTCCTCCAACAAACGCTGAACAAGTGCGCTGTAACAATCAAGTTTTATTGTTAAAAGATCATGGAGTAGACGTGCGTCGAAAAGATCTATGGAAAACATCCCAGAGATGTGGTGGCCATAGAAAAACACATCCGAATCTTCACCTTAGACCTCCAGGTACAATGTGTTATGTGGCAAATCCACGAAAACGTTCAATATTTGATTTTGATGACGATAATCTTTAAATAACTATGGCTTTCGCTTTACATGCAAAAACACTTGTCTACTCTTATAGTTTTTCAAATAGAATCTAGGATTACCTCATACTTCACTATGGTTTGATATATTCTTCGCGTGAAATCTATAGTTTGAATGATGCTGCTTTATTAATGTTTAAAAATTACACAAAGAGCATAGGCAAACGCATCTGTTCATGAATTATCCAGATGACCAGAAAGTCAAGGTCCTCTAGCTGCCAGTGTTTGACGATTGAATGTTTGTGGGTTAACAGTCACTCGTTGAAATCTAAAAACTGTTTTTTTGAAATCCTGTAGAAAGAATAATGAAATCATTGGAAGACTGATTCCCAATAAAACAGGCAGGAAAAAGAAGTATTTCACTTGCAAATCAATCGATAGTGGTGATAATGTATACATGTACACAATAGTATTAATCGCTGTCGGATACCAAGTGATCACAAAGAAGATAGTAATCGATATTAGATATGTGGTCAGTTTCCATTTTCGACGCCAATCTCTTGGTCGTTTTCTTTTTTGCCACAAGACTCGCGCTACTAATGACACATTGCTCACAGTTATTATGGTGAGTGGTACCAGCACATGCATCACGAAGTCGTATAATGCCACTGCAGACATACTGTACGCAAAACACGGCTGAAGGCAAAATACCTAATTGAGAATGATAATATTCAATTAAACGTAAATGTTCAGAAAAAGTGAGTAGAACTTACGTAATTGTAATTCCAATAATTTTCACAAGGGCTACAAAAAATGACAACAAAATAAAATATGAAAGGATACAGCATGACGATAAATGCAGGTAATATATGAAAATAAAATTGCTTTCGTTTTGTTGACACCAGATTGCTATGAAATATAAGTAAATGTCGTTCAATCGAACCCCAAGCTGTAGACCATACCAATGCAGCACTCAGAGAATACACCCACCAATTCCACCATAGACAGAAGCTTGGTGTTGCTGGTATAACTCGTCTGTAACTATAATAGATCAAGGCAAATGGGTAATCAGTGAGCATGTCTATACAACAGAGAGTCACTAATATCAAAGTTAGATGGTGATGTATCGAAAGCTTTTTTCGTTGTCGATAAAAATAAATAAAAATAGATATGGAACAACCAATAGATGCAACAGACAACGTAAGCATGATCCAAAATTTAGCTTGTAAGATTCGTGACATGCCATCATTTTCTGCCATTAGAATACGCCCGTGAACAAGTGGCATAGTTTACCTTTTTCCAATAGTTTATATAGAAGAGATATAAAGGATACCGAGTAAAGCATTCATTAGATAATTAAACATTTATTTTTATTTTTCGAGTGATGCGCATTTGCAAATGACATAGTCATTAAAAGATGAAACAATGTGAGAGATTTAATTGCATTGATAAACAAGACTATTTTTTTAAATTTTGAATTCCTGAATCCTTTCATTTTTTGGTGCAAACGGAGACGGTGAATTCAGAGTGGACGAAAACAAAGCAATGGAGATATGTCAAGAAATAAGGTACAATCTAAACTAGTGCTACATAGATTTCTTAGAAGACGATCTTTCATATGAATACAGGGTTAAATGAGTCCAGTTTCAGTGTGGCAACCATTATATTTAGTGAAAATACAAAAGAAGGAAAGGTAAAAATTTAACAGATTTTATATTCAACTAATGGTAGTATTTAAGTATTTATGTGCGAAGAATTAATATTTCCTTCTGGAAAGCTCAAAACTGTTGCTTTGAAATCTGGCAGAAAAAGTAATGAAACCACCGGGAGACCAATTATCGATAAAGTAGGAAGATATGTTAGCATTGCGATTTGCAAAATATTCGGTTTCAGCTGACGCGTATGCATAGAAATAATACGACTAATGACTACAGGATACACAGTGACCATAAATAAGATAGCGATTGCCACAGTGTAGGTAGCTAAGTTGCATTGTCTTTGGTCTTTCAGTAATATTCGAACCACCAATGCTGCATTTGTCACAATTACTACAGTCACTGGTATAAATGCATGCATTGTAATGTCATACAATCCCATGATAGATCCATTTTGTAAAAAACAAGGCGTAGGACAAAATATCTAAACGAACTTTGCATGTAAACATTCTAGTAGTGAAGTATGATAGAACTTACATCATGGTGATCGAGATAATTTCCGCACGAACTGCAGACAATCACAATGAAGTAAAATAGAATAGAATAAACAATCACAGTCAAGATAGGTAATGTGTGATAGGAAAATTCTTTTTCTCGTGTTGATATCAGATTTTCGTGAAATATAAGTAAATGTCGTTCAATTGAACCCCATGCTGCAGACCATTCATACACGGTAGTTGCAGAAAAAATCCACCAATTCCACCATAAACAGAAGCTTGGCGCTTCACGAAGAATTCTTTTATATTTATAATAGATCAAGGCAAATAGATAATCAGTAATCATGAGAAGAAAAGCAAAAATTACTAATATCAAAACTATATGTTGATATATCGATATATTTTTCCGTTGTCGATAAAAGTAAATGAAAATTAGAATTGAACAAATAGAAGATATACTTGCTAGAATAGAGACAATCCAAAATTCTGCTTTTCTAGATGGTAACATGTAATTATCTTCATCCATTATTGTACAGTAGAACAATATTCAAGAATCAAAGAATAAACGTGTTATGAGTATCGTTTCTATCTCTTTTTTCTCGTTTGCTCATTCCGTAGTTACTGTGAGATACGCAACAAACGGCAATTATCATGTCAATGACATATGGTTTAACAATCAATGTTAATCTGAGGGAATGGAAGAGAGAAAGAAACTAATGATGTGTTTGAAGTGTTGTTATGTATTTGATTTTCGTACTCGGTAACTTTTTTTAATCTACGTCGTTCTAGCTTTGGCGTCATTTATCGTTTGATCGTCATTTTTTTACTCATTGAATAACGCCCTTTGCATATATGACGTGCAAACAAATAATTTACCTTTGTAATTAATTACATTTTTGTCTTTCCATCGATCTATTCGCATATAAAAGGTATAGATCGAAGATAGTAAAAGAATCAAATTCAGTTCGATTTATTTCCAGCGCCATATATTACGCGACACTATGAAGGCGGTGATGAAATTCTTCTACATCTTATGTATATTTTCGTATGCACATGGTGCACCAGGTAATGATATGTACAAGAGAAAAGATTCACAGAAGTTCTATCTGGCTGTTTCCGTTTTTAGTATCAGATGCACTAATCGATCAACTTTCCAATGAAAATAATACAACAGTGAGTGAACTTCAACTCAGTTCTATTCGTACTATTTTTTTAATCTATATTAGAATACTGCTTGTCCAAAGCTATTCTGTCCGCTTATAGCATGCGAGAATCCACAGCCAACTACTACAATGATCAATGGAACAGTATGTCCAGGCTGTCCCACCTGTTCTAATGATTGTCCAAGATTTCCTTGCCCAATGATAGAGTGTGAGAATTCTCAACCAACCATAGTTATAATCAATGGCAAACGGTGTCCAGGATGCCCTATCTGTTATAATGGTTGTCCAAAGCCGCATTGTCCAATGATAAAGTGTACGAATCCTCAGCCAACTACTATAACAGTCAATGGCGAGAAATGTCCAGGATGTCCTATCTGCTCTGATGATTGCCCGAAACTGTATTGTCCAATGATAGCGTGTGTAAATCCTCAACCAACTACTATAACAGTCAATGGTAAACAATGTCCAGGGTGTCCTCATTGTGATCGTTTCACAACAACTACTACCTACTGAACGGATCTAAGAAGAAATTCAAAACTGTAAATTATCGATTAGTGTGACCAGTTCCATTCTTTTCTAAACTTATTGTCTCTTATTGCTACTTGTTTTACAAATGAAAGTTTCATAGCATTATTTCGATGCAGAAAAAAATGCCCTATCGTATTTTCTCATGAGAGAGTGGAAACTACGTGAGCAAAGTTTGTTTGACCATGTATTTCATTTATTTTCGTAATTCCTTGTGCTGATACCTACGAATAGATTTCGTAACCGTTTCATATACGTAGTTTCAACTACAAACAATAATAGTGAAACAGTATGAGCTACGCTATTTGATATACAAACGTAGTTACTTTAATGATCAGCATGAAACAGAATTTGGGATGATCCCATCCAACTCCATCTGTATGAGAATGTACGCTTGAACGTCACGCATTCTTACTTTAAAAAATCATAATAACATTTAATCCTATTGAGTTTTTAGTCTCTTTCTTATGATGAAAATACGTTTTACATGTTACAATGAATAACTTTAGGTGGATGTGTTGTTAATTTTCGTATACAACACCACACCCAGGTAAGATTATGCCGAAATAATGCCATCTGATCAAATGATATCCAGCCACCACTTGTAAATATCTTTTTGTTTATGTCTGACCGATATTTATCTTCGATATTCTAAAGATAGAATTCTACACGGCTCCATTAGGCTCGAAGAAAAAAAAATCGAGATCATATGCAGAAGTGAATAGTAATATCACAGCGTCAAACTTTCATCCATCTTTAGATCTGTTCGAATATTACTCAAATATCATAGAATAATGCAACTACGTTTTTTATATTATTTCACAAGGAAACACAGTACGTCTGAGATTAGTTTTCATGCACTTAAGCACCAACGAACAGAATTAATTTTTTGTCAGTAACATGTGATTTCAAAATCAGCATTGTTCTAAAAGACATTTATCGAGAGAAGAAGAAAATAATGTATGAGTGGCATTATTCTTGATCATATATAATGAGTTTGAAACTTATTTAATGATGATACTCGTTTGATTTTCGTACTCAATAATTTCAAGCTACGCCGTTCTTGCTCTGACGTCATTTACCATTTGATCATCATATTTTTACTCATCTAATAACGTCCTTCGATATATGCGTGCAAATAAATAATTTGCCTTTGCGCGTAATCATGTTTTTCACTATTTTTATCTTTCTTTATACGTCTTTTTGTTCGCTTGACATATAAAAGGTAGGTGGGAGATTCTTCAAAACCAAACTCGATTCGATTTATTTTCAGCAAAAACGAACTACACGATTCTAAGATGACGGCGTTGAAATTCTTCTACATCTTATATATACTTTCTTATGCATACTGTGCACCAGGTAACGATATATACAGAGTAAATATTAATGCAAACTCTATCTAATTGTTCTCATTCTTTTAGCAGCGGATATATCAACGGATCAACTTTCCGATGCAGAGATTCAAGCAGTAAGTAACGGTTTATATCGACACTTCAAAACTGTTTTCTACCAATAGATTATTCCATGTCCAAACATCTTATGCCTAGCCATACAATGTGACAATCCAATACCGACTTATTCAACATTTAATGGTAAAATATGTACAGCGTGTCCACGTTGTCCTATCGCCTGTCCATTAATCAAATGTATTGCACCACAATGTGAAAATCCTGAACAAACTTTTACGACCATCAATGGACAAAAATGTCCAGGATGTCCACGTTGCCCTGGTAGCTGCCCAAGACCGATGTGCCCAGCAATAGTACTGCCGTGCGATAATCCTGAAACAGGTGTCATAATGATCAACGGTCGAAAATGTCCAGGATGTCCATTTTGTCCTAAGGAATGCCCACAACTAAATTGTTTGGACATAGTATGTGACAATCCTCAACCAACTACTACTATGATCAATGGGAAACAATGTCCGGGATGTCCTCGTTGTGATACTTCATCACCAACTGACAATAACTGAATAGGGCTAAGAAGAAATATCTAAACTGTAAATTATCGATCAAAATGAACATTTCTTTTTTTTACATGAGTTTCTTATTCTTGTCACTTTTCACACGAGTGTCTGTACTTGTTAAGAAAAAGATGCTTCCTCATATCTTCTCATGAAAAAGCGAAATTCTACGTGAGCAAGCTGTGTTTGGCTATGCGTTTTATTCGTTTTCATCATTAAAACGTGAGAACACATCGAAGAAGTCAAATAGAGAACAACGAAAAAAGATGGATGGTAATATAAGAGTAGAATTGAATTTCGTCGATCATACAATTGATGATTCTTCGCCGTGGATCGATTTTAAGCTACAGTTTGTTATCACCAGTTGCAGATCTTGTACTAATACCAAACTGGTGTCACTGTTCGTGATTTGCGAAACATAAGGAGCGTCTAAGTAGCAAAAACAAAGTATTCAACATCGATATCAATTGGATTAGACCCTGTTACAAAAAAATCGAGGCTCAAGTTTATTTGCTACATCATCCTATTTAATCAATAGTTTTGATGAGAATAACCAACGTAATATCGTGAGAAAATTCCATCTCTTGTGCCAAGGAAGATACGAAGAAATCCGATTCTCCTATGACCTTTCGATTAAAAACTATATAATACCATCGAACGACGTGAAAGAAAATTTCAATTGATTCGAAAAAGCGGAATGATGTTTCGTTATATCGTTCTGTTTCTGTTACCTATTGCTATTCGGTGCGAAAACGCGTCCAATTCAAGCAACACGTCGGAACTGCATATCTTGGTCATCTCTCCATTTCAACATGTCCTTTCCTTATTTAAATCGGACATTGTGGATAAACTGATGAATGCTAATCATTCATCTTCCGATCTACCTGATGAACTTCACTGTACAATTCAAGAAATACAATCGAGCCTTCAACAAACAACCTTGGCTAATCAACGACTTTTCAATCAAGCTGCTCTTCACGTCAGTGACGCCCTTGAATCAATTTCGCGAATGGAAAATGAAACTACAGAGACCGAAATCTTATTGAATGAATTGAACACGACGGTTGAAACTGCTAAAGAAGATGTTCGACTTGCAGAAATAGCAGCGAAAAAAGCGGTTGAACTTTTTTCATATGCGATTGACACATATCGAGCTATTATGTATAGAAATCGTTATCGAGAGAATGATTACGGAGGAGATTACCAATTCGGTAGATATAACGGCCAACATCATTTTGGTGGATATAGCGGTGGAAATCGTTTTCCGTTTCACACAGGTTTACATAGCAGAGGAACTAATTGTCATTTTGACGTCAGACACGACTCACTGTATAAGGCTAATGCAAAAGCAATGCACGAAGCTGACGACAAACTAAAGAAGCAACAGGTGCAGTTAAAAAATGAACTTGTAAAGTACAGGTCAATGGAATCGCAGTTGAGAAATATTTCAGAACAAGTAATGGAGCTAAACACAACCTTACAAGAACAGCAAACAATAAAAATTATGACCGAAGCACTTAACGAGGACTTTCAAATGGTTGCTAACCGTCTTAAGCCGTTTTCATCTTCGTCAAAAAGACTTCTCGACGTACTCATGTACATTTTGGACTATCAATCCATTGTCGAACTGTTCAATTCGGCCTATAACAAGTTACTTACTGCAAGTACGATAGAATCAACCGATTTAGAACTCTCCAGAGAAATGATGAATAAGACCAAACAAAAATTGATCTATCTCTCGGCAAAATTACCTCGAATGCGGTACCGTCGAAAGCAATTTCATCGGCTATGTGCACATCAGTGAGTTCTCTCTCCTTCCATAAATGAATACATACGAATTCTGTAGCTCATCCAAATCAGCTCGTAATTAAAAGAGAAAGTTGAAACCAAAAGATGTCTTGACACCGTCACTTTTATTTATACTCAACTTTTGATTTCATGCACACGATATTTTATCTTGTCTAAAACATTTTTTGCAATAAAAATATGATAGTAGAGGCGCTCAATATTCTCATATGGAGTGAGAATCAATAGAACGAGCCCATTCATACACAACAGGCTCTTTTTTTTATTGTACTTTAGTCTACGATAACGAGTATCGAAGATAAGAAACGCACCAATATCACGAACGTTCGTTGTTATAAAAAGTGCGATAGGTCATATGATTCATCATCACATCGCTCGACCTTTCGTTCTAAAGCGCACTTTCTTTTCGTCAACATGTGAATAAAAAAGTAAAGGTGCGTTTGATTCGTTGATATAAAAGAGCAGAAATATTTCCTTTTTCACATTCATTCTTTCATCGAAAACGACAAGGGAAAACAACACTCAGAAAATGCTATTATTATCAATAACGTTGCTGCTCACATTAGTGAGCCTTATTGTTTATTATTGTTTCATCCTACAACAACGATATCAATATTTTCATCGCCGTAGTATTCCTACACCACCTTTTCGCTTCTTCTTTGGACACATAAAAACATTATGGAACGTTCCATCTTTTCATCGTCAACTCGAGAGTTGGACACAACAATATGGCAAAATCTATGGAATCTATCAAGGTGCCACTCCCACGTTTGTTGTTAGTGATCCTGATTTCCTACAAGAAGTATTCGTCAAACAGTTTCTTAATTTTCCTGCACGAAGAGACGTTTTACCAGGAAATAAAATTCGAAGTGTATTTACTTCTTGGGGTGCAACATGGCGTCGACATCGCCATGTAATCAATCCGACGTTCTCAGCAGCCAAACTAAAGATGATGAGCCCACTGATCAATGGTTGCATCACGAATGCAATGGAAAAGTTGGAGGATCATGTGAAACGTGGCAATGATTTCAACATATATGTATATTATAAGAGAATGACAATGGATGTCATATGTAAGTGACACTTGTAAGGTATGCTATTTGCCACTGCTATTTTCTTCTTAGGTCGATGTGCTTTTGGAATCGATACCGATTTACAAAATAATCCAGACAATATTTATTTCAAGAAAGTGGAGCAAATCTTTGCTCGTAGTGTTCGACTGAATCCTTTTGCCAAGTTTTCACAACTTTTTCCTAAGATGGGGCGTATGTTTGGTGGACTTTTTTTTGCTTTCAATTCGGCACGATCGTTCGTTAACATTCATATTTTACCTTTGGTTACCTCGAAGCAACTAAGCGAATTACCAGGCATGTGGCTTTTCAATCGATTGAATCCCATCATTGAGCAAAGAGAAAAAACACCGACCTCACGAGTTGATGTGTTACAACTTATGCTACAAGTCATGACTGATCAGAAAATTCAGGTATATATCACACACTTGTTCGAAGTAAATAAATATCGATTTTCTAGGATGATAATTCACAAGATACGAGCAAAGCTAACTATCGATTAACTCGAGATGAAATTATCAGCAATATTCTTGCTTTCATGGCAGCTGGATATGAAACAACATCCACTGCATTAGCCTTCGCCACCTATGAACTTGCCACTCATCCCGAAGTACTCGAAAAACTACAAGCTGAAATCGATCAACTTCCACTGAGCAACGATGATGCGGACGAAGAAGCCAAACGATATCCTGACTATGACATCGTTGCACAGATGCCTTACATGGACATGTTCGTATCAGAAGTGCTTAGAATGCACCCGATTGCGAATGCTGCTGTGCAAAGATGCGCTGCTACAGACACAACAGTCCAAGGATATTTCATCGAGAAAGGTAGACATCAGATATCTGTGACCGTCCTATCTGAAATACGTTTTTTTTTCTTCTTTAGATACGTTGATACATGCAGATGTGTATTCGGTTCACTTTGATCGTGAACTATGGGGACCTGAAGATCCATACGAGTTCTATCCTGAACGTCATGGAACGAAGCGGCATCCGATGGCATTTTTGCCATTCGGAGCAGGTCCACGTTTGTGTATTGGTATGCGATTTGCACTGATTGAAATGAAGATTTTACTTGTTCGAATGTTGCGTGACTATTCTATTCAACCAAGTGATCAACTTCAAACGAAACTAAATATTCGTGAACGAGCTGTTACCGCTCCTGAAGAAGTGTGGGTTAAACTAATACCTAGAAATGTTTCTTAAGTGTATTTTTGTGTGTAATAAATTGTAGACAAGTATCAGTATGCAGATAAGATTGAAAATATTTGTAATTGAATTATTGTGAGACCAATGAACTTTTTCAGTCGCTCACTGTATATTACAACTATTTTTTGACATATGTATTTAATAAAGATAGATCGTAACTATGACTATTCCTCATCTCGAGATTTATTCCATTTTGTCCTCGGTTAACTTTACCGTGAAATTGTGGGTAAGAACTGTAAATACAAGTCTGTATTATTCGTGTTTTAACAAATGGAAGCGAGAATCTAGGCAAAAACTGCATACACCTGTAAGGTGTATGCAACTTGTACACTTTATATGATGTGATAATGTCGTGTCTTATGCAGGATGATAATTACCATTAGATAAGTAACGAATATTTTTTCGGCAACTTGGCAGCAGCGGACTATGCCATCAGGCTAGATATACAAGTAGCGAGAGGACTTGTTATATCTTATATCGGTAAATAGAACTCGAGAGATAAGAAGATTTTTATACGGGTAAATCAATCTCTCATCATAGTCGATAATATCAGCTATCCATAGTCATCACATTCGTGATGTTTCAGAAACTTTCACTAGGTAATCTACTGTAGTTTTCTCTTTGATATCATTCTACCGATTGGAAAGCACGTATCGACGTCGTACCTGCTCATTTAGCGATGAAATATACCCACTGACACATGTGACAGCGTGCCTTGCAAAAAGTATCATAGCACAAAGCGAATTCAAGGTAAGGAGCGCATTACAAAGACAAACGTTCGTTGTTATAGAAAGTGCGATAGGTCATATGATTCGTCATCACATCCCTCGACCTTTCGTTCTAAAGCGCACTTTCTTTTCGTCAACATATACAGAACGACAAACAAACCTCGGCCATTCATGCTTCTATATAAAAGCATCTCGACGTCGTCGCTTTCACTTTCGATTTCATTTTTTGATCGCACAATCAAGCAAAAGGAAAAACAGAATAATGTTTTATCTACCGATCACTCTACTCCTTATATTGCTCAGTCTTACATTTTATTATTTATTTCTTCGAAAACTACGATATCAATATTTTCATCGCCGTGGTATTCCTACACCACCTTTTCGCTTCTTCTTCGGACACATAAAAACATTATGGAACGTTCCATCTTTTCATCGTCAACTCGAGAGTTGGACACAACAATACGGCAAAATCTATGGAATCTATCAAGGTGCCACTCCCACGTTTGTTGTTAGTGATCCTGATTTCCTACAAGAAGTATTCGTCAAACAGTTTCTTAATTTTCCTGCACGAAGAGAAATTTTAGCCGGTAACACATTTAAAAACGTGTTCTCTTCAGCTGGTGCGACGTGGCGTCGACATCGCCATGTAATCAATCCGACGTTCTCAGCAGCCAAACTAAAGATGATGAGCCCACTGATCAATGGTTGCATCACAAATGCAATGGAAAAGTTAAGCAACCATGCGCAGAGCGGAGAGGATTTCAATATTTATACATATTACAAACGAATGACGATGGATGTCATATGTAAGCGTAGTCTCGAAAAAATTTATCCCATTTTTCAGCGATACTTATGATTTTTCCAGGTAGATGTGCTTTTGGAATCGATACCGATTTACAAAATAATCCAGACAATATTTATTTCAAGAAAGTGGAGCAAATCTTTGTTCGTAGTTTTCGCTTAAATCCTGCAGTTAAGTTTTCACAACTTGTTCCCGAAATGTCACGTTTAGTTGGTAAACTCTTTTTTATTCTTGCTGCCGTACAGGCATTCGTTAATATCCACATCTTACCTTTGGTAACGAAAAAACAAATGTATGAATTGCCAAACACTTGGCTTTTCAATCGATTGAATCNATTCAAGATTATCCCAAGGTATCAAATGATTGGGCTAGGACAGAAGGATTGGAGTGAAGTAGTTCTTGCTGAATGGCAATAGCCTCCTGATGATACGCTATTGCTTTTGTATAATTATTTTGCCTCGTATACACGTGACCGATGTTCAGCAGTGCTTCTGCTAAACCCAATTGATTTGGGGGATGCATGCTCTGATACATGTCTACCGCCTTCTCATAAAATTCTATCGCCAAGTCGAATTTACCTTCTTGACATTTGTTCCATGCCAGTTCCTGATAAATATGTCCTTTATCGGTATCATTCGTTGTCCGACTCAACTGTACGTTGTAAAGTTCTTCAGCTTTCTGATAACATCTCATATTGCTGAGCACTCGCCCTAGACGATTCCAAGATGTCAGTTCGGAAAACAGGATGGGTGCAGATAGTTGTCGACGATAAGTTAGTTTGTGCAGATCTGGATCGTTTCCACTAAGAGGTGTTAAATGAACCTCATAAAGACGTTTACTATCGTTAATTGATTCGACGTCAATAATGCGAAAGGCGGTATACATTGAGAACAGAATCTCATTGTCGTCATGCAAAGAGCTCACTTGACCAATAGATGCACAACAGGCGATTGATTTGTGGGGGTCAATTGTGATCGTAAAAAGAACTCCGATCATATCAGTACTGACCGTAGCTTGGTGCGCTAAGTCAAGAGAGACTTTGTAGTCTTTACTCGTAGACAAGAAATTATGAAATATGATTAAACCTTTTTCGTTTTGTATTAATCTTTTCAACTTCTCTTTCGATAATCCTTGTCCACGGTAAGCCTTGAATATATCATTCGCCGATTGATCAGAAAACTGTTCCAACTGTAATTTTTGGATTTGTTTATGTATATCCCGGAGAAAGAAACCCATGTTGACCATCGCATCGATATCGACTGTTCGAAGAGCTTTATTCAACATGGAATACAAGGAATTCGAAGACATATACCACCATACTGGTGATTGGCTATGATAATTGTGTTCCAATTGATGAATATTGTTCAGTTCATGCTCGTCGTCAACGAATTCTGTGCGGTAATGAGCGATAAAATCTTTGAAGTACTCGTCGTTGGATTCAATTGCTAATAGTGCTTCTCTGAAATTTTCAAGCGGTTCCCAGTCTCGCTCATCCGAAATGCGATGAGTAACTTTTGTTAAAGTAATTTCAACGGTATTTTCTTCGCGTTGTCGAACTGTTTCTTTCAAAGCTTCGTGAATCGATGAGATATCAGTAAAAACACCCTTGATATTTGCCCATTGCTTGGCCCATTTTTCATGTTTCGCCTTGTCGCCACATAGAATGTAAATGGAATTCAGGTTTTTTTTGTCATGGATCATAGGCACAACATATTGACCAACATAACCAGGAATAATCACAAATAATTCTTTGTTAATCGTTGTGTTGACTTGGTACAAAAAGAAGTTGTGATCAGTGCACAATTGAACTTGATTCATCAGGCGTTCGAGTTTGTGCACTATGTGATGTTGGTCATTGTTAGCTTGATCGTCTAACCATACAACAAGAGTATTTTGTGTCACAGTTTCATTAGCATGTCGACGCATTAACGCAGGTTTTGAAACGATGCCTTTGCCAACAAAAATGCTTTTGAATGTCTACGTAAAGTCTTTACTGAATTGTTTCTCTTTTCTCTATGATTAATTATGAAGTTACCAAAAACAATCGCAAGGAGCAGAACAGTTTTGTTTGAAACATTCGATCGCCATGCATTGTAACAATGGAGAAAATAAGTCAAGAACTTAAAACAGTAACTGAGTATAGACTGGTCGATTCTTTGCATGATTTTACTTTATACAGAAAGAAAAAAAACGCTGACGTTCACCGTTCGAAAGAAGACATACACAAAAGTTGATTCACATATTACAAAGGTTCTTTCTTTAAATAACACTTGTAACACGAATCAAACTAAAAGACGACGGCTCGATCACACTTGCTATATTCCAGTTCTAAAAATACCGATGAAGCGGCGTATACTTTTAACTACATATGGAACGACTTCTTGAGGGTGAGTGACTGTGTGGGTGAAACTTTTATATGATGGGAACCAATAGAGCTCGTCAGGTTTGATCTGGAACCAGTGTTGGTTCGATTGAAACCTACGCTGAAACGAATCGGCTCGAGAAAATGTCGAATCCTGCCCGAAGGTATCTTACATTGGAAGTCAATCAATGCAACAAATTCATTTTCATATACTGCTAATGGCCTACCAAACTTGACGTTTGTGGGAAATTCTCCTGACGGAAAATACGGACAATTTTTTGGTGTTGTCAATGAGTTTGGACTTTACTCAAAATAATTGTTGATTTCTGGCATTTTAACATTGTATAATTCTTGATGTTTTATTGGAAAAAATATGACGACTATTGACATAAGTATATTTTATTTTATATTGGTTCGCGATTATTAAAAAGTGGAGTTTAACATCAACAAACTGGTGGTAATGATTATAGACATAAAAATCATGGAGTTCTCTTTGTCACACTATCATGTTTGACAAACAGAGACAAAAGTAAAAAATACTAACAGATGCCGCTGATTAATAGTTGTGCGAGGTGACTCATAACAACTCATTCTCCGCACTTATCTAATTGTATACATGACTTGAGCAACATTTATTTTGCATTTCTGACACATAAGCAAGCGTGATCGACCGCTTTATCACTCAGTATTTACTTCCTATCGTTGCATATTTAACCGACGTGTTTTTTTGCGAAAAGGCACATTGTCTTCAAAATGCTTCGAAGCCAAAACAATCAACAGCAACTAATTCCTCTGAAAAAATTGAGTGTTGTAGCAACGATTCGATCTTTCGCTGCTGATGTGACTATTACACAATTATTTCGCAATGACGAAACAACACACATTGAAGCTGTGTACTGTTTTCCGATCGAAGAGCAAGCAGCTATCTACAATTTCATAGCACGTATCGATGATCGAGAAATTATCGCTCAATTGAAAGAGAAAGCCACAGCTCAAAAAGAGTACAGTCAAGCACTTCAATCAGGCCATGGTGCTTATTTATTAGAACAAGATGAAAAGTCACAAGATAATTTCATTATTAATGTCGGTGCACTTCCACCTGGGAAAGAATGTCAAGTCGTCATTTCCTATGTCACAGAATTGAGTCTGGTTGAAGATGGCAAAAAAATTCGATTTGTTGTACCAACAACAATCGCGCCTCGTTATAATCCTTCTCAGGGTGGATTGGGTTCACCTGCTGGTACAACATCGAAATATGTTCAGTCTACACCATACACCATTGATTATCATTGTCAAGTGGAAAAGTTTGAGATTGCTGGTATTAGTTCACCCTCCCATCCAATTCAAATCGATTTCAGCCAACAAGACTTCTACAAAGTTACATTTGCACAACAGAATACGCATTTAGATCGAGATATTATTGTTGATACGCAACTTGCTGAGAGTCGATCGAATACTATTCTCGCTGTTGAATCGAATGCAGTTATGGCTTCATTTACACCCAATGAACAAGATTGCCAACGAACTAAAGACAATAAAGACATTACGAATGAATTTATTTTCGTTGTAGACTGTAGCGGCTCAATGGATGAAGAAAACAAAATTGAATTAGCTCGACAAGCCATGTTACTCTTTCTCAAAAGTCTTCCCGTTAATTGCCATTTGAATATCGTTCGATTCGGCAGTAACCATCAAAGTTTATTTTCAGAGACTACTGCTGTATACAATGAAGTAAACGCACAAAACGCTGAACAACTCACGAAGANTTTATTGGAAAAAATATGACGACTATTGACATAAGTATATTTTATTTTATATTGGTTCGCGATTATTAAAAAGTGGAGTTTAACATCAACAAACTGGTGGTAATGATTATAGACATAAAAAACATGGAATTCCCTTTGTCACACTATCATGTTTGACAAACAGAGACAAAAGTAAAAAATACTAACAGATGCCGCTGATTCATAGTTGTGCGAGGTGACTCATAACAACTCATTCTCCGCACTTATCTAATTGTATACGTGACTTGAGCAACATTTATTTTGCATTTCTGACACATAAGCAAGCGTGATCGACCGCTTTATCACTGAGTATTTACTTCCTATCGTTGCATATTTAACTGACGTGTTTTTTTTTTCAGAAAGGCATATTGTCTTCAAAATGCTTCGAAGCCAAGACAATCAACAGCAACTAATTCCTCTAAAAAAAGTGAGTGTTGTAGCAACGATTCGATCTTTCGCTGCTGATGTGACTATTACACAACTATTTCGCAATGACGAAACAACACACATAGAAGCTGTGTACTGTTTTCCGATCGAAGAGCAAGCAGCTATCTACAATTTCACAGCACGTATCGATGATCGAGAAATTATCGCTCAATTAAAAGAGAAAGCAACAGCTCAAAAAGAGTACAGTCAAGCACTTCAATCAGGTCATGGTGCTTATTTATTAGAACAAGATGAAAAGTCACAAGATAATTTCATTATTAATGTCGGTGCACTTCCACCTGGGAAAGAATGTGAAGTCGTCATTTCCTATGTCACAGAATTGAGTCTGGTTGAAGATGGCAAAAAAATTCGATTTGTTGTACCAACGACAATCGCGCCTCGTTATAATCCTTCTCAGGGTGGATTGGGTTCACCTGCTGGTACAACATCGAAATATGTTCAGTCTACTCCATACACCATTGATTATCATTGTCAAGTGGAAAAGTTTGAGATTGCCGGTATTAGTTCACCCTCCCATCCAATTCAAATCGATTTCAGTCAACAAGATTTCTACAATGTTACATTTGCGCAACAAAATACGCATTTAGATCGAGATATTATTGTTGATACGCAACTTGCTGAGAGTCGATCGAATACTATTCTCGCTGTTGAATCGAATGCAGTTATGGCTTCATTTACACCCAATGAGCAAGATTGCCAACGAACTACAGACAATAAAAACATTACGAATGAATTTATTTTCGTTGTAGACTGTAGCGGCTCAATGGATGAAGAAAACAAAATTGAATTAGCTCGACAAGCCATGTTACTCTTTCTCAAAAGTCTTCCTGTTAATTGCCATTTTAATATCGTTCGATTCGGTAGTAACCATCAAAGTTTATTCCCAGAGACTACTGCTGTATATAATGAAGTAAACGCACAAAACGCTGAACAACTGACGAAGACAATGAAAGCAGATTTAGGCGGAACCGAATTAGTAGGTGTTGTGCTCTATAGAATTAAATTTGCTAAACTTTCTCTCATATAGTTGTCTCCTTTACAATGGCTTGATAGAAATCCACCTGTTCGAGGCCGTTCTCGCCAAATCTTTCTTCTCACTGATGGTGAAATATCCGATGTTGATCAAGTAGTTGATCTCTGTCGAACAATGGCGACGTCAACTCGAATCTTTTCATTTGGGCTGGGCTCTTCACCTAGTCGTTCACTTGTCAAAGGCTTGGCTCGAGCAACCAACGGTCGATTTGTTTTCATTCCACCGAACACCAGTGTTGACATTCATGTCGGTGAGCAATTGCAAAAAGCATTACAACCATGCATCACTGATGTGCAAGTCAAATGGCATTTGGATACCGCAACAGCCATTACAACGGTTCCGACTAAAACGCCGCCAGTTTATATTAATGATCGCTTAATCGTATATGCCCTTGCCGATAATGCATCCATTCGATTTGATCATAACGCAAGAGTTGAATTGATATCTGCGCAGCATCGTATAGGCGAAGCGAAAGTTACTCGAATACCAAATGTTAGTAACAACGAGACTATCGCTCGATTAGCTGCAAAAGCGCTTATTCTTGAGCTACAACATCAAAAATTACCATCATCGAAACAAAAGCTAAATACAGGCTCATTACAAGCCCGTTTTCAAAAATCTGTAGCATCAAATAGCAGCGATGATGAAACAACGAAAGAGCTAACTAAAAAACGTATCATTGAATTATCGCTTAGATACAATATCCTCAGTCCTCATACAGCTTTTATTGGTGTTGAAAAACGAGTGAATGCAAGTAACGTTGATATGGTACTACGTGAAGTACCTATTCAGATAGCAACTGATGATCAACATTTGTATACTCATTCGAATGCGTTAATGCTTAACGCGCTCGACTTCGATGATTATTGTGATAGTGAAAATGCCGCCCTCAGTCCGATAAATGCACTTCAATCGCTATCGCACCGTTCATTAAGCGGCAATCGTTATCTTTCAACGGATATAGATATGGTATGTCATAGGATTTATAAATATATTGTCGAAGCATGATGCTAATTATATCTCTTTTTAGTATTGCATGAGTATACCGTTACCAGATGCTGACGACGACGACGACGAAGAAGAAGATGATGATGAAAATTTGTTTTCTTGTCAGTCTATGCCACAAAATACTCCATTCCAAACTTTCATTCCGACCTCAGCGGCTGATCTGTCAGTTATGCGTGACGAAGATATTGTTCGTTATTTAATTGACAAACAAAAGTTCAATGGCTCGTGGCAACTAGACGAAACTGATATTCAAAAATTGACTGGTAAACCGTGGAATGTATTCCAATATATAGCTCCGAATGAAGTGCTTACTTCTGCTATCATTATTTTGATACTTGAAACGCGTTTCACGTCCTTTTCAATGATGTGGCACGGTATCGCACAAAAAGCACGCACATATCTACTCGATCTCCTTGACAAAGACATGACAAAAGTCAATGCATTACTCGAAGACATACGTAAACAACTTTAACATGCATAAAATTGCCTATTTTCTGCCGCATAGAAAAAACTGTCGAATAATTACATGTCAACATGAAAAATAAAAAGACTGTTATTGATTGCATTATATGGTTTCGTTTTCTCACTTTTTTTTCTTCTTTTAACAGCAATGAGTTACAAATGACTGCTTCAGTTTATTTTATTTTCTTGTTTAGCCAGAGAGTTCTTTCAGTTCGAATAAAGTAAGATGAGTAAAGCAACGAACAAGAAGAAGAATGCTGCTCATACCACCGATGATACACGTTTAACATTAATGAATGAATCAGCAAATGTTCAACATTCGAAAAAGACACCATTTCTCCTCAGCGATACTTTTCTTACGATTCTGCTTGGTCTCGTCGCTCTCCTATTTCTCCTGATTATCATTCTTGCGGTTTTATTTGGTTTCCAAAATTCGACACATGTACCATCATTTGTAAAGTAAGAATTCAATCAATATTTTATTCAATGCAACGTTATTTTTTCTTATTCTAGACAAATTCGAAATCTCACCAATGAGAGTAACAACCAAACTGTCGAAGTATTTATAAGCACAACACCTCTTCCAAGTGTTGAATCAAGTGAAAATGAGACAATGATGGTATATGGTGTTACATCGAAATTGCAACACAATTTACCTAGGGGGACACATATTGAATTAGGATTTGTTGAAGCTTCCGAAGATTGATGTTGTTCTTGATATACTGTTTTTAGAATATCGTGTGTGTGTGTGTGAAAAATTTATTGAAAAGAAGAAGAATAATTTTACGACAAAATCTTCCACTCTTGTTGAGAGTTTTCGCAAGTTAACCGAAGGGTTTTTCTAACAAAAAACGCGCATAAAAGTCCACTCAACACAAGAATGATCGTACTTATTTATCTCATACTGCAGAAGTCGGTAGCCACTTTTCCATAGTTGTGAGAATAAGGAGATGTGCATCATACTATGATAAATATCTCGATGCCACCAATGAGATTCAAACGCTATTTGATATGGCAAGTTTCTTCTCTTGCTACTACTCAATAAATCTCTGAATACAGAATATTCTCCGGCTTCAATATCCATTTTCAGAACGTGTACCGCAGTATGATTGTTTATCTTCAAAATCTGATCAAAGTTCATGTAAGTCATTATAGCCAAAAGCGGGTTGTCTAAGTACTTGCCAGATTCTGGATAGATATAGCGTTGCATAGGTGATTTTTCACCTAGACAAACTTTGTAAAAGTGTAACCGATCACGTCTTGTTTCTGGCGGAAAACTTGTACAGTCGAAAGTGTGCACGGTACACTTAGTCTCTGCTAAAACTGATTCTTCAAATCGAAAATCATTTCCAGAACCCAGACTGTACACAATGCAAGAATCAGCCGCAGATAGTATTTCTAAGCCACAGAGCAACTTTCCAGTGTCATCTGGAAGACCATATCGTTTCATACGATTGCCACTATATGGACAGGGTAAGTATTCTTTGATTGGATAGAGAACTTGAGGAAACTCTTTCCTTGTTTCATTAGGAGAAAGAACGTATTTTTTGATAAAATCAAATGTGTTTGCAAATGCACCGTCTGTCCACAAGTTGTATTTATATTCTAAGTCTAATACTAATTGTGCGTTATAATTTCTTAAAAAAGGATTTTTATCACACCATAGAAGGCCGTTTGATTTTATTGTATTACGCTGTTTGTTCAAGTTGTCACGCGGACCAATGAAATACTTGTTATTAAAGTCAATTAGATGTGTCTTATAGAAGTACAGAATGCAAACAACGATCGTGAGCAGAAGAGAATATTTGGTGCAGCTCTCATTGCGTATGGACTGAAAAACCATAGTCATGGTTCGTTCAGGAATGAGTGTAAGAGTTGAAGAATATAAACTAACCCAACCAAATATCGACTGCGGATCTTCTCATTTGTTTCACGATGAAGGACGTAAACAATGTCATAAAAGTTGTACACTGCTTTTTTTTCTCTTCTTCTTTTCAGTTTCAAACTCCGATGGCAAACAACGTTTCTTTTTACCTGTTGCCATAACTTCACTCTTTAACATAAAGCTTACTGGAATCGAAATAAAAGTCACAAAGCGTAATATTTCCACTTCGCGAGATACTTTCAATGTAAACCATTTAGTTAAATCTAACAAACATGTTAGAGACAAATCGCTACAGACATTGAATTTTTCAGTTTTTTGTTTTGAAAGCTGCACATTCAGTTAACAGCTTTCCTCTGTTTTCTTCGTCTCCTTCAAAATGGCGTTTGCAACAACAGAAACATCGGTCCTTCTCTCATATAGAAAGAAAAGAAACTTATATCTTCGCTTGTCATCGACACAACAAGAAAATGCCTTTAATCGTCTAGTTTGTTTACATTTGAATAGATCACTCACACAGAATTTCTCAAACAGTAAAGAAAATGAACATGGGCACGGCTTCCATAAATAATTACGTAGGATATCTGTTTAATATACGAGGGAGAAGCATATTGATTTTAAATCCTGAAATCAGTATGTTCTCGTTTGCGCTGCGCAGCAAAACAAACATTTATTAAAGTCCGATCGTTTTCATCTCTAATGTGAGCAAAAGTAATGTAACGTGTCGAGAGAATGCAATCATTGACATGTCTCTCTATTTACTCTCTTTCTTTTGCGTTGTTGTACCCTGCGGGATCACACAGAAAATATTCAACACATTTTCTGTAGAACGCAAGTATAGAACGTATATCCATATCGTTTTTCTTCACAACCAATCTTTCGTTGTGATTTTGAACCAAAGTTACTTTTTTTAGTGGCATGAGAGTATTGAATTCTGAATTGAAAGAGAACAAAAACAAAACAACGGATGCATATGCTACGAAAATCAATAATTATGTACCTGCACGTGAGGATATTTGGTGACAAATAAGAAATATCGGTGTCGAGCGTCGCTCGTGTTGAAAAGCTGCAACTGATAGAAAAATCAGGTTATTTTACATTCGTCTTCACTCTCTATGAAGATTTTTCGCAAATAATTTAAAAAATCGAAGAAACGGTTAAAAAATGTCTCCAGTTTCCCAGATTTCTCATTTAAAAACATTTCGATAAAGTTTTCATTTCTCGACATTCTCTCGTCTATAAAAAAAAGTTTCGGGAAAAGAAATTCAATACTCTTAGAATAACTTTTAAAAGATGAGAATATTAATAGAGGTAATCACTTTTCATTGCCTCTCTAGCTTTTCTTTATCGGAGACAACTGCTTCCCTTCGTCTATCAGGCGCGCCGTCTATGTGCGCTGATAGACCTACGCTTATATTTATTTCTCCCTCTTAAATCGCATCGTTCTAATGCAATGCACTGAAGTAAGGACATAATTATCATAATCCATTAGATGCAAAACATCATAAAGTGTGTATAGCGCAGTCACACATACACCATTGAGCTATACGTACTCAAAGTCTAGTGTAGTTCAAATCGATGTTTAGTCAAGCAATGACTCTAGAAGTTGGATGCATGAACGACAATGATTGTCTCGTTTCCTCAAACAAGAATTTTAATATTTTTAAAATAAGCATAATAATTTTAGATAAAGTATCTTCTATTCTGAATAATAAATATAAGACAGTTTTTTTTGTCTAATCGAAATCATTCATTTCTGACGGAGTATTTAATAGTTTCGAACTTATACGTCGAGTCTCTTAAACAAAGGACAAAAGGATATCGTAAATATGGCTTGGAACTATGCATATCTTGTCAACTTATTCTCATTCCAGCTAAACATTATTGTATGGCGTACATACCACTCGCATGACGTATGCGCCTTGAAGTAATACATAGGTATATTGATGTGCAGAATAAGAAACGAAAAGGGCGTTGCTCACTACTTTGAATATAAGCAAATGAGTAATCGATGTCCGCTACGTTCTGTTCTAACCCTATAAAAGTACACTTTCATTCGCAAAACATCTATCAAAGAAAAACACGCGATACTAAGAATGACAAAGCACATGTTTTTGCTACTAATAGCTGTTTGTATAAATGCGAGGTATGGCTCTTCAGCCCAGTTACTCATTAACACTTCATCGTTAGGTTTGATTCAAGGAGAAATAAATCCGGTCATAGATAATGTTCGTCAATTTATTGGTATTCCTTTCGCACAACCACCTGTTGGTATACTTCGTTTCAAACCGCCTGTTGCTCTTGTTAATATTTCGTCTTCCGGCGTCTATAATGCAACAGCAGTAGCACATCAGGGTGGATTTCCTGCACTCAATTGTATGCAAATCTCTTTAGCAAATTCAAGTGAGATCTATGGACAAGAAGATTGTCTCTACCTTGATATTTTTCTTCCATTGAACATCAACAATGGAACTTTATTACCCGTAGTGGTCTATATCTATGGTGGTGGTTTTGAAACTTCAGATCCACATAGTCCAACTGCACTCATTTCATTGTATCAAAATGTCATTTATGTTGCTATACGTTATCGTGTTAATGTTTTCGGTTTTATGGCATCAACAGCTCTGTCAGCTAGTAGACCAGGACCTATTCAATCATCAGGTTTACAAGGTTTTGAAGATCAACAGATGGCAATTAAATGGGTTCGAGATAACATTCAATGTAAGTGAAAAATAGGTTTGGATCATATTTACTTATTTTTTATATTTAGCTTTTGGTGGTAATCCTAATTCTATTACAATACAAGGACATTCCGCAGGATCTATTTCTGTTTGTCTCCATGTGATTGCGCCTGCATCTCAACATTTATTCCAACGTGCTATCATGCAAAGTGGAGGTTGTTATATGGGACAAGTACCTTTATCGTATATGAAGATGATCGGTGATGATATTTCATCATATTTCTGTAATTCATCATTATCGAATATGGTTTCATGTTTACAATCTATCGATTCAACGAGCCTTCTTCAATATGCGCAATCAAAAGGTTATCTCAATTTCTTNGTATCATTGAATTATCGCTTAGATACAATATCCTCAGTCCTCATACAGCTTTTATTGGCGTTGAAAAACGAGTGAATGCAAGTAACGTTGATATGGTACTACGTGAAGTACCTATTCAGATAGCAACTGATGATCAACATTTGTATACTCATTCGAATGCGTTAATGCTTAACGCCTTCGATTTCGATGATTGTGATGAAGAAGCCTGCAATTTTATGAGTGCACCTCAATCGCTAGTGAACTGTTCATTAAGCAACAATCGTTATCGTTCAACGGATATGGATATGGTATATCATAGGATTTATAAATATATTGTCGAAGCATGATGCTAATTATATCTCTTTTTAGTGCTGCATGAATATACCGTTGCCAGATGCTGACGACAGCGACGACGAAGAAGAAGATGCAGATTTGTTTTCTTGTAAACCTGTGCCACAAAATACTCCATTCCAAACTTTCATTCCGACCTCAGCGACTGATCTGTCAGTTATGCGTGACGAAGATATTGTTCGTTATTTAATTGACAAACAAAAGTTCAATGGCTCGTGGCAACTAGACGAAACTGATATTCAAAAATTGACTGGTAAACCATGGAATGTATTTCAACATATAGCTCCGAATGAAGTGCTTACTTCTGCTATCATTATTTTGATACTTGAAACGCGTTTCACGTCCTTTTCAATGATGTGGCACGGCATCGTACAAAAAGCACGTACATCTCTACTCGATCTCCTTGGCAAAGACATGACAAAAGTCAATGCATTACTCGAAGACATACGTAAACAACTTTAACATGCATAAAATTGTCTATTTTCTGTCGCATAAAAAAGAAACTGTCGAATAATTACATGTCAACATGAAAAATAAAAAGACTGTTATTGATTGCATTATATGGTTTCGTTTTCACACTTTTTTTTCTTCTTTTAACAGTAATGAGTGACAAATGATTGCTTCAGTTTGTTTTATTTTCTTGTTTAGCCAGAGAGTTCTTTCAGTTCGAATAAAATAAGATGAGTAAAGCAACGAACAAGAAGAAGAATGCTGCTCATACCACGGATGATACACGTTTAACATTAATGAACGAATCAGCAAATGTTCAACGTTCGAAAAAGACATCATTTCTTCTCAGCGATACCTTTCTTACGATTCTGCTTGGTCTCGTCGCTCTCCTATTTATCTTGATTATCGTTCTTGCGGTTTTATTTGGTTTCCAAAATTCGACACACGTACCATCATTTGTAAAGTAAGAATCCAATCAATATTTTATTCAATGCCACGTTATTTTTTCTTATTCTAGACAAATTCGAAATCTCACCAATGAGAATAACACCCAAACTGTCGAAGTATTTATAAGCACAACACCTCTTCCAAGTGTTGAATCAAGTGAAAATGACACAATGACGGTATATGGTGTTACACCGAAATTGCAACACAATTTACCTAGGGGAACACATATTGAATTAGGATTTGTTGAAGCTTCCGAAGATTGATGTTGTTCTTGATATATTGTTTTTAGAATATCGTGTGTGTGTGAAAAATTTATTGAAAAGAAGAAGAATAATTGTACGACAAAATCTTCCACTTTTGTTGAGAGCTTTTGCAAGTTAACTGAAGGGGTTTGTCTAACAAAAAACGCGCATAAAAGTCCACTCAACACAAGAATGATCGTACTTATTTATCTCATACTGCAGAAGTCGGTAGCCACTTTTCCACAGTTGTGAGAATAAGGAGATATGCATCATACTATGATAAATATCTCGATGCCACCAATGAGATTCAAACGCTATTTGATATGGCAAGTTTCTTCTCTTGCTACTATTCAATAAATCTCTGAATACAGAATATTCTCCGGCTTCAATATCCATTTTCAGAACGTGTACCTCAGTATGATTGTTTATCTTCAAAATCTGATCAAAGTTCATGTAAGTCATTATAGCCAGAAGCGGGTTGTCTAAGTACTTGCCAGATTCTGGATAGATATAGCGTTGCATAGGTGATTTTTCACCTAGACAAACTTTGTAAAAGTGTAACCGATCACGTCTTGTTTCCAGAACCCAGACTGTACACAATGCAAGAATCAGCCGCAGATAGTATTTCTAAGCCACAGAGCAACTTTCCAGTGTCATCTGGAAGACCATATCGTTTCATACGATTACCACTATATGGACAGGGTAAGTATTCTTTGATTGGATAGAGAACTTGAGGAAACTCTTTCCTTGTTTCATTAGGAGAAAGAACGTATTTTTTGATGAAATCAAATGTGTTTGCAAATGCACCGTCTGTCCACAAGTTGTATTTATATTCTAAGTCTATTACTAATTGTGCGTTGTAATTTCTTAAAAAAGGATTTTTGTCACACCATAGAAGGTCGTTTGATTTTATTGTATTACGCTGTTTGTTCAAGTTGTCATGCGGACCAATGAAATACTTGTTGTTAAAGTCAATTAGATGTGTTTTGTAGAAGAACAGAATGCAAACAATAATCGTGAGCAGAAGAGAATATTTGGTGCAACTTTCATTGCGTATGGATTGGAAAACCATAGTCATGGTTCGTTCAGGAATGAGTGTAAGAGTTGAAGAATATAAACTAACCCAACCAAATATCGAATGGGGATCTTCTCATTTGTTTCACGATGAAGGACGTAAACAATGTCATAAAAGTTGTACACTGCTTTTTTTTTCTCTTCTTCTTTTCAGTTTCAAACTCCCATGGCAAACAACGTTTCTTTTTACCTGTTGCCATAACTTCACTCTTCAACATAAAGCTTACTGAAATCGAAACAAAAGTCACAAAGCGTAATATTTCCACTTCGCGAGATACTTTCAATGTAAACCATTTAGTTAAATCTAACAAACAGGTTAGAGACAAATCGCTACAGACATTGAATTTTTTAGTTTTTTATTTTGAAAGCTGCATATTCAGTTAACAGCTTTCCTCTGTTTTCTCTGTCTCCTTGAAAATGGCGTTTGCAACAACAGAAACATCGGTCCTTCTCTCATATAGGAAGAAAAGAAACTTATATCTTTGCTTGCCATCGACACAACAAGAAAATGCCTTTAATCGTCTAGTTTGTTTACATTTGAATAGATCACTCACACAAAATTTCTCAAACAGTAAAGAAAAGGAACATGGACACAGCTTCCATAAATAATTATGTAGGATATCTGTTTAATATACGAGGGAGAAGCATATTGATTTTGAATCCCAAAATTAGTATGTTCTCGTTTGCGCTGCGCAGCAAAACACACATTTATTAAAGTCCGATCGTTTTCATCTCTAATGTGAGCAAAAGTAATGCAGCGTGTCGAGAGAAAGCAATCACTGACATCTCTCTCTATTTACTCTCTTTCTTTTGCGTTGTTGTACCCTGAGGGATCACACAGAAAAAATTCAACACATTTTCTTTAGAACGTATGTCCATATCGTTTTTCTTCACAACCGATCTTTCGTTGTGATTTTGAACCAAAGTTACTTTTTTTAGTGACATGAGATTAGTGAATTTTGAATTGAAAGAGAACAAAAACAAAACAACGGATGCATATGCTACGAAAACCAATAATTATGTACCTACAGGCGAGGATATTTGGTGACAAATAAGAAATATCGGTGTCGAGCGTCGCTCGTGTTGAAAAGCTGCAACTGGTAGAAAAATCCGGTTATTTTACATTCGCCCTCACTCTCTATGAAGGTTTTTCGAAAATAATCTAAAAAATCGAAGAAATCGTTGAAAAATGTCTTCAGTTGTCTATAGATTTATTATTTAAAAGCATCTCGATAAAGTTGTCAATACTCTTAGAATAACTTTTAAAAGATGAGAATATTAATAGAGGTAATAACTTTTCATTGCCTCTCTAGAATTTCTTTAGAAGAGGCAACTGCTTCCCTTCGTCTATCAGGTGCGCCGTCTATATGCGCTGATGGGCCTACGCTTATATTTATTTCTTCCTCTTAAATCGCATCGTTCTAATGCAATACACTGAAGTAAGGACATAATTATCATAATTCATTAGACGCGAAACATCATAAAGTGTGTATAGCGCAGTCACACATACACCACTGAGCTATACGTACGCGAAGTCTACTATAGTTCAAATCGACGTTTAGTCAAGCAATGACTCTAGAAGTTGGATGCATCAACGAAAATTATTCTCTCGTTTTTTGAAAAGAAGAATTTCAACAGTTTTAAAATAAGCGTAATAATTTTAGATAAAGTATCTTCTATTTTGAATAATAAATATGAGACAATTTTTTTGTCTAATCGAAATCATTAATTTCTGACGGAGTATTTAATAGTTTCGAACTTATATGTCGAGTCTCTTAAACAAGGACAAACGGATATCGTACGTATGGCTTGAAATTATGCATAGGTATTGACGGACAGAATAAGAGACGAAAAGGGCGTTGCTTACTACCTTGAATATAAGCAAATGAATAATCGACGTCCGCAACGTTCTGTCATAACCCTATAAAAGTACATTTTCATACGCAAAACATCTATCAAAGAAAAAAACGCGATACTAAGAACGACAAAGCGCATGTTTTTGCTACTAATAGCTGTTTGTATAAACGCGAGGTATGGCTCTTCAGCTCAGTTACTCATTAACACTTCATCGTTAGGCTTGATTCAAGGAGAAATAAATCCGGTCATAAATAATGTTCGTCAATTTATTGGTATTCCTTTTGCACAACCACCTGTTGGTACACTTCGTTTCAAACCGCCTGTTGCTCTTGTTAATATTTCGTCTTCCGGCGTCTACAATGCAACAGGAGCAGCACATCAGGGTGGATTTCCTGTACTCAATTGTATGCAAATCTCCTTAGAAAATTCAAGTGAGATCTATGGACAAGAAGATTGCCTCTACCTTGACATTTTTCTTCCATTAAACATCAATAATGGAACTTTATTACCCGTAGTGGTCTATATCTATGGTGGTGGTTTTGAAACTTCAGATCCACATAGTCCAACTGCACTCATTTCGTTGTATCAAAATGTCATTTATGTTGCTATACGTTATCGTGTTAATGTTTTCGGTTTTATGGCATCGACAGCTCTGTCAGCTAGTAGACCAGGGCCTATTCAATCATCAGGTTTACAAGGTTTTGAAGATCAACAGATGGCAATTAAATGGGTTCGAGATAACATTCAATGTAAGTGAAAAATAAGTTTGATCATATTTACTTATATTTTATATTTAGCTTTTGGTGGTAATCCTAATTCTATTACAATACAAGGACATTCCGCAGGATCTATTTCTGTCTGTCTTCATTTGATTGCGCCTGCATCTCAAAATTTATTTCAGCGTGCTATCATGCAAAGTGGAGGTTGTGATATGGGACAAGTACCTTTATCGTATATGAAGATGATTGGTGATGATATTTCGTCATATTTCTGTAATTCATCATTATCGAATATGGTTTCATGTTTACAATCTATCGATTCAACGAACCTTCTTCAATATGCGCAATCGAAAGGTTATCTCAATTTCTTTGCTGCCGTTGCATTTCATCCACTGGTCGATGGTTTGGTTATTCCTGATTCAATTACTAAATTATTTCGAACAAAAACATTTCCAAAAAATATTTCACTTTTAACTGGAACAACAAACGCTGAATTTGGTTTATTTATTGCTGGTGGTTTTGAACCAGGATGGCAAGTAAGAAATGTCAGTCAAACTGTTCTATCACAATGGATTCAAATATATTCAAAAGGACAATCTGCCTATTTGAATACCACTTATAATCCCTATGTCAATCCATATGTACCTCCAATATTACTCAATTACTATGGCTTAACGGATGCGCTATCCACAGGTATAATGCAATGCCCTGTTCGTCGAATAGCTGCTTATCTAACGAACAATGGAAATGGATCAGTATATTTATATTCATTCAATTATATTCCTTTATCATCTCCCTTTGCTGATTTATCACAATCCGTTCATGGTCAAGAACTTCCATTTGTATTCAATATGGCGAATTCATCACCATTAACACAAATTATATTTCCAGTTAATACGTTCAATACAGATGAACAAATATTAGCATGGGCTATGAGTTTGCTTTGGATTAGATTTATTGTGAATGGGAATCCTAATACACCATTAAATAATGAAACTACAAATCCATTAATCAATCAATTGAGCCAACTTGGAGGTTGGCCAACGTATTCCACCACGAATGCTTCTTCATACATCATTATTTCAAATACAGTGTCAGGAAATAGTAGTGCAACAATTCAATTAGCAACCAGTGGCTATCATTCACCAACATGTGCTGCATGGGATGTCATTGTTGCTAATCTCAACATCACCAAATTATGTAACATTGGTTATACAGGATCTGATTGCACAAAAACAAATAGCGCTATATTCAATACCCTTTCATTTTTTAGGCTCAACCCAATATTGATTCTTATGTATTTTGCATCATCTTAATCATTTTTTGAGTTTTACAAATCCAGATTATATGAATGAAAATGACATTCTAACCCTCACTCTCACCGATGATTCCTTTTCATTTAGCATCAATAAGATTAGCATTAAAAAAAACACAATTGATGTTACGATACTATACACATTTTCAGCAGTGATTGAGAGAGATTTAATCTCCTACAAAATTCAAAAACTACATAATATTTTATATATTTAAACATCTATTAGATTACTTACGAGACAGATTACAAATATTCTTCTGTGAAGAAATGCTTAGCGCATAACGACATCATTGTCGATATGAAGTTAGCACCAAACTGACTCTTTTTGATTAATCGATTGAAGAAAAAGATCTTTATCCAATGCCAACGATTTGTGAAAGTGTATCATCAATTCGAACAAAATTGTAACCGATTGTTTCAATTTAACCTTATATCAAATACAGAACCTAAATTATTTTCGTTTCAATTATGTTTCATTTACATTCGTTGTCATAATGGTGTCAGTGAAAATCAAGGAATTGTTTCGCCATCTCTAACTGAGAAGGAAGGTATTTATTAAAAATTGAATTCCACAAAAAAGAAATAACGAGATGAAATTTAAATTCGATGAAGAAACTGTTGGCAAAACACCAGGATCACCCAAGACTTTCTTGACATCTGCAATGATTTGTTCAAAAACCTCAAATCTCTGATCTAAGCTTTTCAATTGTCTTTCTTTGTCTTGATCGTTCAAAAACGAATATCGAATACTATCATACACAAACGTTTTTAATTCCGCATAACTCGGTTTATATCGATCACAAAATAGCAAATATTCATTTGTCATACTTGATCTCGAAACACCTGGATCATCCGTGGCGATAACTAACGGAACTTGATGTGCTTTATAGACTAACATGGGATGTGCTTGATTTTGTATTCCTAAAATGAAAGCATTACTACTAACAACAACTTCTACGGCGATTTGATTCTGCTTCATTTTTTGTAAAAGTTCATACGAATGTTTTTCATAGAATATATCGATTCCGTGTCCAATTCGGTTTGCTCCGGCGATTTCAATTGCTTCACGTATATGAAATTGCAATTGCTCAGGTGGAACTAAACCTAAAACTAATTCGCCCGCATGCATTGAAAGTTTCACATAAGGAAAATGTTTCTTTAAAAATCGAAACATTTTCATATGTAAGGAATAATCTCTTAAAGCGATAAATCCATGTTCTGGACCAACGATATTCACACCAACGATGAAATCACTTCGTGTTGCAGCACAAAACGAAGAAACTAAACTAGCGAATACACGAGAAGGTTTACTATTTCGTGAGACATAACTCTGGAAACGTATTGTGAAATTCTGATCGTTGATTCCTTTGGATACCATTTCAATCATTTCAACATGATTATTTATCGTTGTATTTATTGTTATGTTGTTTCGAATTGTATCAAAATAAATTTTTAGAACCTCGTCGATATGTTCATCCGATGAAATCGATGTTAAATTATCGATGAGAGTATTTAGATAATCGGAAACAACGAGATTTGGAGAACTTGTTAACATTGTCTCAATATATTGAACATTTTCGTTGATCGCTGTGTTTTTTATCCAATTTAATCCTTCGTTGTATTCTTGATAAGATATCGGACCAAAATAAGAAAATGTATCGAAAAACTGTTGACTTGGTGGGGTTTGTTCGTGATAATGATTGGAATAATCCATATCAGACCAATGTTTTAATAATTGCCGATAAAAGTTCGTGTTTTCGCGTGTTTCATCAGCAGTGAGACAGACTTTTTTGGCTTCTTCCGATAAACCCTCAAGTTTCGTTTCGAGCCGATATTTTTCGATGTTCAATATTTGATTATTTTCATAATAAACACAAAAATTATGTTTCGAAATCCAATTCAGATAAGTTTCAACATAAATCGAACCGGAGTAATGATGATGTAAGTCACCACCTTTCGGCATTGCGGTCAAGAACATATTCAATTCAGATAATTTACTTGTATCACCAATGAGAAGTTTATTATAATAGTCAATCGTTTCTTCAGTATTGTTTTTGCATTTGCAAAGTTCAACATGAAGAATAATGATGATGACGATGAAGATCACTCGCATTACGATTTTTATTTAGTAGAACTGACAGATTTTCGTTATGATGAAACAATTTATGAAAGCTTATCGTGTTTGAAATCTTTCTTATCTTTTATCTCTGACATTTATTTGCAATATATCGAGAATATTATGGTCTTTGCCCATGAATTATTCTCCTCCTCAACTTCTTCCATTCTATACACATATATACGTACTGTTTTCGGATGATGATGTGTGTGCGTGTTCCTCCATCGCCAAATACATCACATGCCACAGAGAAAATTGATGCTGGCGATTACAAATGAAATGCACTCTGAGGAGAAATGAAAATCTTATGTTCTCGTCCACACCTTCTGCCTTGTTTCTTTATTGTTTTTATGGGAATGACGAAATGACAAATTCTGTACACCTGGAATTTTGTCAGAAAAAAAGAAAATGAATACATCAGTTGAAGCGAACACGTATTTTGGAATATTTGGGGAGATAATCCCATTTAGAGAACAAAAGCTTTCGATTTATCTATCAAGAATGTCGTCGTTGATGATATTGCGGGTCGATTCATTTCGATTTGATCAAAAAAAAAAAGTTGTTTATGGTTCTTTTTTCTTGTATTCGTAGTGAATCCATGTTGTTAATTGCATTATTTCCATGTTATACTCTGTAATTTGGATTGACTAAATTAATTGCTCAACCATATCGATTATTCTGATGATATTTCATCACTTCGTGACAAGTTTCAATAGTGTTGTAGTATAGTTATCGATTTCACTGAGTGCTATGGGGGTATTTGGTCGAAATAGAGAAAGATGTTTTTTCCAATTAACATGAGTTTCTGAGGCCCAAATGGCGTACCGCCACGACACATTTTGAAACTTCTATCTTACGACAAGCAGTATACTGCATAACGAGTGAGGTAAGACGTGAAGGAGTACTATGAATAAGTTTTCTTTCTTTTTTTGAACATGGTATGGAATACAAAGCGACATTATTTCAGTGACTAATCATATTGAATGTTATGCTAATTGAAAATTCATCACGAATTGATTTTACTGGTATTGAATAATATGAGTTTCATAATCTCTGTAATGTCGAACTTACAGAATTTTAAGGTATTTCATACATCAAGGCATGTTGAAGCGATCACATCATCTCTGTAATAGAACCTCTAGACGGCGCACTAAATAAGTGATTCTTTGAACATATCCAAAAGCGAAAAGAACGTATCCGATCCTCATACATCTCGGATATCAAAAGCATATTATTTGTACAATAGTTGATGCAACGATTACCCAGGTCAACAAATCCGACGAAATCCGATAAGATTCCTGGTGACGAAATTGCATCGGATTCTGACTGGAAAAATCCAGTCATTAGTTGCAAATTTTATGAGCGTTATTTTTAGCTAGGTTCTATGATGACCCTTAGAAAATCCATAAAATCCGTGTTTCGGATCCGACGCAATACGGTTACCAGGAATCCTATCGGATTTCGTCAGATTGTCGGATTCCGATACGATCCAATTGAATCCGATATGGGATTTGTCGACATGGGTAAGCGCTAAAAGAACTCAAGTGACCAGCTGCAAATAAGCTTCACGCGCAGATAATATTGCGTTGCGATTGTTCACAAATTTTATTTTAAACGATTGGGAAAGTCTGTTGGAATCTGTCAGATGTCATTAATTCTTAGTTAATTAGAACCTGATATACCTCGATAGGGTGTGAGGGTGAGCGTGTATTTAAACAGTAAACAATCACACGGCACCCTCGCCAACACCCTAGATTCCACCCTTGGAAAGATTCATCACTTTTCACATCAAAATACACTGAAAATATATTAGAAGGATAATAAACGTTAAAATCGTTAATGACACCCTAATAAACGGAAAAGAGTTTATAAATTTGCAACGTATAATAAACCCTTTTTAAACGGTATTCGACCAAGGTATAAACCCTTTATTCGTTTATGAGGCAGTTGATAAATGAAAAAAAGGGCTTATCATACATTGCAAATTTATAACTCCTTCGTTTTTCAATCTGGACGAGACACTAAACGAAAAAATACTCAGAGAAAAGAACAAGAAAGACATTTTCGTAATGTGAATATATGCAAATAGAAACAGAACGAAGACACAAGGAGAATACCTAGATAACGACAATTCGAATATACGATATAACCAACTTGTTTAAATACTGGGAGAAAAGAAAGCTCTACATACTATTTTACCTATATATACGATAAAATAACACGTACCTCACTAAATTTGACCAATGTCAAATAGAACTAACGCATCTTTGCTTACATTACCGGTCGAACTTGTCTATTGGATTTTGGATAATCAGAGTGTTTTTACTATTATATTCTCAATGCGCAATGTCTGCCGAAGACTCAACTTAATCGTGGATAGTTATCATCGATATAAGGTAAATTTTTCATAATCATCTAACTATCATCAATTTTTAAAGATCCTTTCGTTCTCACGACGGATAAGTTAAACTTCGTCGGTCATTTTATACATAATTAAGCAGAATATGGATTCACATATAGAGATTACTCCTAACTTACTTAGATTTTATGACTTTTCCTAGCATTGACACTTTCATGATTAGTTGAAAGCACTTTTCAGATGATAAACAATTACAAGATTCAAGTACCTACATATACTCTTTCATAGGATTTGACTGATGCATAATAGACTAGTAGAAAAACTATTATCATATTTTCCCATTACCTATTTCATATATGATTCGTTTGTATTTTTTCATACAGACACTTACTACACTCGATCTTAGGTACAGGACATTTGAAATTGAAGAAATACAACAATTGGCTAATACATTAGAAAATAACACAGTAATTCCTATTCTTCTTTCATCGATTTCAGAAATCATCTGGCCACTTATTTTCTTATAGGCAATCACTATGTTAGATCTTTCAAGTGATAAAACTGGAGATAACGAATTCGGATATCTTGCTAATGCATTGCAAAGCAATAAGGTAATTAGCGCTGCCACTTCGTCTATTTCATATATCCCCCAGTCAAACATTTTCACATAGACACTCAAGACATTAATACTGCGATATAATAAAATCGGACTCATCAGAGCACAGCATTTAGCCAATACATTAGAAAATAACACAGTAACTCTTATTACTCCTTCAACGGTCTCAGAGATCCCTTGGCCATATGTCTTTTTATAGACACTTACTACGTTAGATCTCGAAAGTAGTGACGTTGGAGACGAAGCAGCACGATACCTTGCCAGTCCATTACAGAACAATAAAGTAATTAACATTATCTCTTATTCTATTTCATATATCATCCAACTATACTTTCATGTAGACAATCACGACACTGAAACTTCGGTATAATAAAATTGGAGATGTAGGAACACGATATCTAGCTAATGCATTAGGAAATAATATAGTAAGCCTTATTCCTCTTTCATTGGCCTCATAGGTCACTTGTTTACATATCTTTTTGTAGGCACTCACTACGTTAGATCTCGAAAGTAATACAGTTGGGGATGACGGAGCACGATATCTTGCGAATGCATTACAAAATAATAAAGTAATTAACATTATCTCTTGTTCTATTTCATATATCACCCGACTGCACTTTCATATAGACATTCACCACGTTAAAACTTCGGTATAATAAAATCGGAAGCGCTGGAGCACGATATTTAGCTAGTGGATTACAAAATAATACAGTAACTCTTGATCTTCCGTCACTGATCTCATGGATCACCTGCCCAAATCTCTTTTTATAGTCACTCACCACGTTAGATCTAGAAAATAATAAAATTGGAGATGAAGGAGTACAATATCTAGCTAATGGATTACAAAATAATACAGTAACTCTTATTCTTCTTCCATCTATATCATAGATCACTTGCTAACATCTCTTCATATAGACACTCACCATGTTAGATCTCTCAGGTAATAGTATTGGTGATGAAGGAGGACGATATCTAGGTTATCTCTTACGTAACAATACTGTAACTATCATTATATGTTCAGATTTCATATGTCACCTGTCTACATATATTCATTCTAGGCGCTTATCGTATTAAGATTTGTAAATAATGATATTGGAGCTGTTGGAGCACAGCATCTAGCAAATGGGCTACAAAACAATGTAGTAAGTGCTTTTGTGAAACACAATCTGCGCCGTCCTTCACGCTTCGTCTAACAGACACTCACCAGTCTAGTTCTGTACAATAATAATATTAGAAACGAAGGAGCACAACATCTGGCTCTCGCACTACAAAACAATAGAGTAACACTTATTCTTTCTTTATGTATTTTATAGATAACCTACTTGCACTCCTACATATAGACACTTACTGAACTCGATATCGGTGCCAATAGAATTGCAGATAATGTAATGCCTCATCTGGCTGATGTATTACTAAATAATGTATTCGCTATGACTCTTGCTTCATGTCATTTGCCAATTATCCTCATTTCTTTGTACAGACGTTAACTATGTTAGATTTGTCAGTTAATGGAGTCACAGACCAAGGAGTACAACATCTTTCTGAAGCTGTACGGAATAATACAGTAACTATTATTTCATCTTCGTTTATCTCCTACATTATCGACCTACACTTGCTCTTACAGACATTGACCACATTAGACCTTGGACTCAATAGAATCGGCCCTATTGGCGCGCAATATTTAGCGAGTGCCCTACGGATTAACATGGTAACTAGTTGATCTCTCTTCATTTTATAAGGACATGTGCTTACAGACACTCACTACACTTAAACTCAAGCGCAATAAAATCGGTGTTGTTGGAGCACAATATCTAGCTGATGTTATGCGAAATAATACAGTAGTATCTATTCTTTTTCAGCTATCTAATATTCTATTTATTTATATTTCTTTTTTCATAGATACTTACCAAACTGGATCTTTCAGGCAACGAAATTGGAGATCAAGGAACGCAACATATAGCCAATGCTATAAAAACTAATACAGTAACTGCCATTCTTCGTCTATCTTATATACTAATTGCTTGGACTTTTCCCAAATAGACATTGACCACACTAAGTCTTGAAAGCAACAACATCACCGATATCGGAGGAGAACATCTGGCAAATGCTTTACAACATAATATAGTAATTGTAATTCTTTCTTTATACATCTATTTGTATTTTCTTATATAGACACTCAGTAAAATCGAACTCTATGGCAATACAATGCATTCCTTTCTTCGTTGTGTCATTGAAGATTTGAATGGAAGAAAAAGCTCTCATTCATGAGATAGTTGATTCATATCTAATTGTGAGAATATTTTAAAGTCATCAATTATTTTTGTTTAATATATACCTCTGGAGAGCAAAAGCTGTATTCAGTATTTTATGTGTTTGGTTATTTTTAAAGGAGGTCTTTTTGAAACCAATGAGATATTCTGAAAGTCCATGGAGTTTTACCCTGTATAACTACTCATTCTTTTATGTTTTGTTGTTGGATTGAAAACTCCAGTCCACTAAAAATCTCCGAGATGACAAAATACAAAAAAAATTAATATATCACATGTTTATCGAAACTATAGACGAAAAAGAAAGAATTTTTTAACAAAATAATGATATATTTTGAAAGAGCGTCGGAGCCTCTACTAGCCTGCACATTTTCTTCTTATATGTATTCGAATAGTGAATAATAAGTTACGTCACATCTATGTGCTTCCAATAACCAGGCCTAAAATGAACGAAAAATATAATGACTTTTTGCATTTTGTCTAGGTGTCTATAATTCAGGAACTAGTTCTCTTCGTTCGAAATCGACTTGTTTTATAGTTTACTTGTAGTTGATGCGCTAAAAATGAATCATTACAAAAGTTCAATTGATTCAAAAGAACTGTCTCAACAGTTCAATCCGTTCACAATCAACGATTTTGCAGTTCTAAAGTTCATTTAAGTCGATTCTTAAACTTAAACTTGTGCACCCCTAATAGTATATGTGGTCGAAGAATAACGAAATTAGTCACAAAGAAAGTTGTTGAAAACCACGAAGAAACTAATGAGTCAGCAAAAAATTTAGTTTTAGAAACAAATAAAATCAGAGAAGGATCTAGTGCAAATCAAGTACAGAATACAGATCAAATAGGTATTGAGTTGAAGCCTCATAGTAATAGAACATTAACCTATGGTGGAGAAAAATCTACTTGGGGTTGCAACTCATAGTTATACCATACAGCCAACAATAACAATGGATGGATCTGTTCTTAATACATAATATATGTGTTTAAAGGAACCATCAGGACGTATTCGTGAGAATGTCAAGGAGAGTTTGTTCCACACTCTAAAAAAATCCGGTGTTTAATCAACCCTCAAAAAGGGTTTATCAATAGAGAACAAACCCTTGGGTTTATCAGATTGCAACGTATAACAAACCCTTCGTGGGTTTTTGAAGAAAAAAGGGTTGATTAAACGCCACATTTTTTTTCAGTGCATGCAAAAAATATTGTACTTACTTGTCCTAAAAGTGGTAAATTAACCTGGTCACTGGTCACTTCTTGGGTTAATCAATGTTTATTTCCATATTTATGATCCAGAACGTTGTTACTTCTTGATAGTTCACCCCATAAAATCCATCCAAAAGTTTATGAAGGATTGAAACATTTTGAATATAGGGTAAGTCCGCAAAAAACTACCTAAATGATTCAACCTCTTGATGTTTACTACAACCGTCAACATAAGAAAATTGCTCACTGAATTTATGATCACGTACGATTAGATGAAATAAATATTAATTTATCTGAACGTAATAATTTGATCAAGTCGTAATCATTAGAACATTCACAAATGTGTTCCAAAGCGGGTTTCTGAAACATAATCCAGGTCCGTTTCAGAATGTAAAGGATATCTACTTTACATTTCAAACAGATAACTGTGATGAAAATAGTTGTCTGAATGGACCGATAATTCGGTGTTCTTGACGTCAACAAGAACTGCTTCATTGATTTTTGTTTGAACTATCACTACCATCAGAATGAATAATCATTTTCTCTATTGCTTTTTTTTTCATTCACTAAGTGCATAACTTTTTTCTCGTTAAACAGAAAAAATAACAAATAATCTTCTGCTTTTCTACAATAAGAAATCATGCTCAATATTAGTTTAAAAAAGCTCGCCAAAAAATTTTAAACAGAAAAAACAGTTATGTCAATCACATCAACTTGCTTTGCCTGTTTTCTCTGGAAAAAGACCGCATGGGGATGATTCTTTTGAGGGTTTTCATCTACACTATGAACCCTATCTATGAGCAAAATATGAGCTCAAACGGAGGGTATCAGTTGGTAAGGTTTCCTCGTAAGAGAACACTGAAAAAAAAAGGTGTTTTACCAAACCAAAAAAAGCGATCGGTCGGCGGGCACAATCGCTAAACCTCACATGGTTTGGTCGCAAAAAGGTTTCGTATCGGCCCTTTACATGGTTAGGAAGGGGTCAGACTCATAGACTATATCGACTTGGCCGGCCGTGGCGACTTCTCATTCTCGATGGTTCGGGAGGTATCGGGCGAAACCCCTCAGACCTTCGTTTAGGAATTAATGGCTCTGGAGGTCCGGTACGGAACTCAGGAATGTTCGGGATCTGAAATGCGAAACCTCAGTTNATACAGATGAACAAATATTAGCATGGGCTATGAGTTTGCTTTGGATTAGATTTATTGTGAATGGGAATCCTAATACACCATTAAATAATGAAACTACAAATCCATTAATCAATCAATTGAGCCAACTTGGAGGTTGGCCAACGTATTCCACCACGAATGCATCTTCATACATCATTATTTCAAATACAGTATCAGGAAATAGTAGTGCAACAATTCAATTAGCAACCAGTAGCTATCATTCACCAACATGCGCTGCATGGGATGTCATTGTTGCTGATCTAAACATCACCAAATTATGTAACACCGGTTACACAGGATCTGATTGCACAAAAACAAATAGCGCTATATTCAGTACCCTTTCATTTTTTAGGCTCAACCTAATATTGATTCTTATGTATTTTGCATCATCTTAATCATTTTTGAAATTTACGAATCCAGATTGTATGAATGAAAATCACATTCTAACCCTCACTCTCACCGATGATTCCTTTTCATTTAGCATCAATAATATTAGCATAAAAAAAACACATTTGATGTTACGGTACTATACACATTCTCAACAGTGATTGAGAGAGATTTAATCTTCTACAAAATTCAAAAACTACATAATCAATATGATTTTGACTAATAGGGACATATTCTACACAATATTTTACATATTTAAACATCTATTAGATCACTTACGAGACAGATTACAAATATTCTTTTGTGAAGAAATGCCTAGCGCATAACGACATTATTGTTGATATGAAGTTAGCATCAAATTGACTCTTTTTGATTAGTCGATTGAAGGAAAAGATCTTTACCCAGTGACAACGATTTGTGAAGGCGTATCATTAATTCGAACAAAACCATAACCGATTGTTTCAATTTAACCTCATATCAAATACAAAACCTAAACTATTTCCGTTTCAATTTTATATGTTTCATTTACATTCATTGTCATAATAGTGCGAGTGAACACCAAGGAATTATTTTGCTATCTCTAACCGAGAAGGGAGTCGTTTATTAAAAATTGAATTCCACAAAAAAGAACTAACGAGATGAAATTTGAATTCGACGAAGAAACTGTTGGCAAAACACCAGGATCACCCAAGAATTTCTTGACATCTGCAATGGTTTGTTCAAAAACTTGAAATCTCTGATCTAAGCTTGTCAATTGTCTTTCTTTGTCTCGATCGTTCAAAAACGAATATCGAATACTATCATACACAAACGTTTTTAATTCCGCATAACTTGGTTTATATCGATCACAAAATAGCAAATATTCATTTGTCATACTTGATCTCGAAACACCTGGATCATCCGTGGCGATAACTAACGGAACTTGATGTGCTTTATAGACTAACATTGGATGTGCTTGATTTTGTATCCCTAAAATGAAAGCATTACTACTGACAACAACTTCTACGGCAATTTGATTCTGCTTCATTTTTTGTAAAAGTTCATACGAATGTTTTTCGTAGAATATATCGATTCCGTGACCAATTCGGTTCGCTCCGGCGATTTCAATTGCTTCACGTATATGAAATTGCAATTGCTCAGGTGGAACTAAACCTAAAACTAATTCGCCCGCATGCATTGAAAGTTTCACGTAAGGAAAATGTTTCTTTAAAAACCGAAACATTTTCATATGTAAGGAATAATCTGTTAAAGCGATAAATCCATGTTCTGGACCAACGATATTCACACCAACGATGAGATCAGTTCGTGTCGCAGCACAAAACGAAGAGACTAAACTTGAGAATACACGCGAAGGTTTACTATTTCGTGAGACATAACTCTGGAAACGTATTGTGAAATTCTGATCGTCGATTCCTTTGGATACCCTTTCAATCATTTCAACATGATTATTTATTGTTGTATTTATTGTTATGTTGTTTCGAATTGTATCAAAGTAAATGTTTAAGACCTTGTCGATATGTTCATCCGATGAAATCGATGTTAAATTATCGACGAGAGTGTTTAGATAATCGGAGACAACGAGATTTGGAGAACTTGTTAACATTGTCTCAATGTATTGAACATTTTCGTTGATCGCTGTGTTTTTTATCCAATTTAATCCTTCATTGTATTCTTGATAAGATATCGGACCAAAATAAGAAAATGTATCGAAAAACTGTTGACTTGGTGGAGTCTGTTCGTGATAATGATTGGAATAATCCATATCAGACCAACGTTTCAATAATTGTCGATAAAAGTTCGTGTTTTCGCGTGTTTCATCAGCAGTGAGACAGATTTTTTTTGGCTTCTTCCGATAAACCCTCAAGTTTCGTTTCAAGCCGATATTTCTCGATGTTCAATTTTTGATTATTTTCATAATAAACACAAAAATTATGTTTCGAAATCCAATTTAGATAAGTTTCAACATAAATCGAACCGGAATAATGATGATGTAAGTCACCACCTTTCGGCATTGCGGTCAAGAACATATTCAATTCAGATAATTTACTTGTATCACCAATTAGAAGTTTATTATAATAGTCAATCGTTTCTTCAGTATTGTTTTTGCATTTGCAAAGTTCAACATGAAGAATAATGATGATGATGATGAAGATCAGTCGCATTAGGATTTTTATTTAGTAGAACTGACAGATTTTCGTTATGATGAAACAATTTATGAAAGCTTATCGTGTTTGAAATCTTTCTTATCTTTTATCTCTGACATTTATTTGCAATATATCGAGAATATTATGGTCTTTGCCCATGAATTATTCTCCTCCNGACTATATCGACTTGGCCGGCCGTGGCGACTTCTCATTCTCGATGGTTCGGGAGGTATCGGGCGAAACCCCTCAGACCTTCGTTTAGGAATTAATGGCTCTGGAGGTCCGGTACGGAACTCAGGAATGTTCGGGATCTGAAATGCGAAACCTCAGTCAGCCTAGTGATGTACGTAAAGCTCGGTATCTCTAATATGAAACCCAACATGGTTTCGTAAGTCTGTTTCGAAACCTTTATGTGCTCTACGGAACTATGGCAGGTTTTGTACCAGACATACGAAACCAAAAAAGTTCAGTATACACGCTGCTGAACCTTTCAATGGTTTGACAATAACAGCACGAAACCTTTTTGGTCCTCAAAATCTAAAATAAGTTCTTTATTTACGCTACGAAACCATTTTGGTGGGCCATCACTAAACCGGAATGGCTTGGTGGAGTACCTTTTTTTTTCAGTGTGGCACATTGGTCACATGGATTAACATATCGTCATTCATCATTGTCACATGCACAGCGCGTTCGAATGATACATTATGCCAAGAATGATGTGATGGCGGTATCCTATCTGGCTAGGCCCATCATCGAGAACTGGTCATTTGCGAGGATCAAGGAAACAAACATCGAAGCAACGTTGGTCGCATTTCAACCAGCATATTACCACCACCATTACGTCAACCGTTGGCAACAAAGAAGGTTAAGAACATCAATGTACAAAAATTGGCAAAAAGTTTCGAAACTACCGACTCGGATATTGAACCAATATCGTCGGACGATGAAATATACTTGAATCAGTTAACCACTCGAATCCAAGACAACACTCAACATCAAGATCATCGCAGTATAGAGGGTTTAAGCCGAAATGGCACGGGAGTCGCTGATGAAAATACCGAATTCGAATTAACAACAGCAATCACTAATGATAACATCGATGATGATTTAGAGGAACCAACAAATGAAGACCTCGTCGACATTTCCGATGACGAACTAGTTGGCATCGATTATACAGCATACACCTGTCGTGAAACACAGAGAACAGTTGACATGCTTCAACTAGTTCCTGTCTCCGCAGAACAACAGCAACCATAACAATCAAGAAATAAAACTTGATCAACTGCTGCAAGAAACCGACACATCCGACAACACAACCAGAGGAAAAGAAGATACCGATACAGACACCCAGTACGAAGACCTTTCTACTATCGTTTTAGGTCATTCATGATCAGGAAAATCCTTCGATTATACCAAATGCCATTCGTACAAATGAAGAAAGACGACGACGATGTGGTCGTGGGCTTGAAAAACGAAACTGATCGATATCAAGCTGAACACGATTTAGTATCAGTCATATTCAACCGTCGAAGTTTCTATCATTATGCAAGAAAATATCAATGGAGATTTTCGGCCGGTGATAAAACAAAAATCTTCTTCTTTTTTTTTTCTCTCTATTTTTTGTAATAATGTCTCTTGTTACAGTTCCTCTCGTTGAAGTTCTTTCTCATCCTTGTGATTTACTAGTCAGATATAAATATAAATATATACTAGTAACGCTCATCGAGGCAGACTCGCTATGCCCTCGACTGAACCACTGACTAAAAATAAAATAGTCTTATGTGCGTTTTATGCAAAAAAAGACAGAAGTATAACCTTTGAAAGGGTCCCCAGAGACTGATCTTCAT